>NC_059591.1:2002588-2207588 GCF_020424385.1 Procambarus clarkii
ACCGGGAGGCAGGCAGGCCTACTCCTGAAAGTTATGGGCCTATGTCTTCCAGCTTCCCGACACACTCAGGTGACCAATCATACGAGGAAACACAGTGGACCAATCACCCGAGAGAACAGTTGACGAATCACCTGAGAGAACACAGTGGACCAATCACCCAAGAGAACAGTTGACCAATCACATGAGAGAACTCAGTGGACCAATCACCCGAGAGAACAAATGACCAATTACTTGAGAGAACTCAGTGGACCAATACCCTGAGATAACCTATGGCCAATCACCTGAAAGAACACAGTCGACCAATCATCCAATAGAACACAGTGGACCAATCACCCAATACAACACAGTGGACCAATCACCCAATACAACACAGTGGACCAATCACCCAATAGAACACAGTGGACCAATCACCCAATAAAACACAGTGGACCAATCACCCAAGAGAACAGATGACCAATCACCCGAGAGAACACAGTGGACCAATCACCCAATAAAACACAGTGGACCAATCACCCGAGAGAACAGATGACCAATCACCCGAGAGAACACAGTGGACCAATCACCCGAGAGAACAAATGACCAATTACTTGAGAGAACACAGTGGACCAATCACCTGAGATAACCTATGGCCAATCACCTGAAAGAACACAGTCGACCAATCATCCGAGAGAACAGTTGACCAATCACATGAGAGAACACATTGGACCAATCACCTGAGAGAACACAGTGGACCAATCACCTGAGAGAACAGAGTGGACCAATGACTTGAGAGAACAGATGACCAATTACCTGAGAGAACACAGTGGACCAATCACTCAATAGAACACAGTGGACCAATCACCCAATAGAGCACAGTGGACCAATCACCCAATAGAACACAGTGGACCAATCACCCGAGAGAACAGATGACTAATCCCCCGAGAGAACACAGTGGACCAATCACCCGAAAGAACAGATGACCAATCCCCCGAGAGAACGCAGTGGACCAATCACCCAATATAAGGGAGTGTCTAAACAACAGGAAACAGCAAGTTACTGTGAGGGGGGAGACATCAGAGTGGCGAGATGTCACCAGCGGGGTTCCATAGGGCTCTGTACTTGGACCCATCCTGTTTCTAATATATGTAACGACCTACCAGAGGGTATAGACTTATTCCTCTCAATGTTTGTTGATGATGCAAAAATTATGAGAAGAATCAAAACAGATGAAGATAGACAGAGACTACAGGACGACCTGGACAAATTGGTGGAATGATCTAGAAAATGGCTACTAAAGTTCAACTCAGGAAAATGTAAAGTAATGAAATTAGGCGAAGGGAGCAGGAGGCTGAATACAATGTACCATCTGGGAGGTGATAAATAAAGAGAGACAAGAGACAAATAAAGAGAACAGTCTGGGGGTTGATATCACACCGAACCTGTCCCCAGAGGCCCACATCAAAAGGATATCATCAGCGGCACCAGTGTTTACAAGACGGTCGACGGGTGAGGACGACGTTCCAAACCAGTGTCAACGAAAGGACAGAACGACACCAGGAAGGTGAGGGTCAGCGGAGGTGGAGGCTTCTCTTCCCTGCCTCATGCACACTGGCCTACCACCACAAGCTGCTGTGGACAGTCACACTTGGAAGAGAGCACCGCAAGTTCGAGCCCCTGCTGAAGGAAAGTGTGAACAGACCTTACTTAACGGTAGGATCTATGGAGGCAGTTGTGTTTCTTACCCAGCAAGGATATGAAGGAATTGTTATGCAAATACCGGAGGAGAACAAGAAGCTGGCGAAGGTAATTATCTACAAATACCCTCAGATTCTAGACCCTGAATTCATCCTCGACGACCAACGATTTGTGTGGACCAAGCATCACCTTATTAAAGGTGAAGCTAGGAATCTGGTGGTGGCTCTAGTGAGAGGTGAAGTTCCCGAGAGAGTGTTCATCACCGGGGCTGGCTACAGGCATGTAGCAAAGTATGTAGAAGAGCCCATAATATGCCTGAAATGCTGCAGATGGGGGCATAAATCCTGGAGCTGTCAACATGATCCACAATGTCGTTTCTGCGGAAAGTCTCACCTCTCTAATGTGTGTAGAAACAGACTTAAGCTGAGTGAGAAAATAGTTCCCAGATGCTGCAACTGTGGAGGTGTTCACAACGCCAGCTCGGCTGTGTGTAGCAAGAGGCCGAGTATGGATGTTCTCCGGCCGGTGAATGTTATAGAGCAGGCAAGAGCTCTTACTCAGACACCGGGAGCACAGCAGAACAGCCTGCCTCAAACAGCGTCAGTGAACCGGACGAATGCGTGGGTAAAGGAGTCACCTTTACTTCGTCAGGCTCAAGCAACAAGCAGCCACGCCACCACTCAGGACTCCGGCAGTGACAATGTAACGGTGAGTGAAGTGGTTACTGGGGCTCAGAAAGAGGGCCATAATGGTATGGTCAAAGAGGTGTGGGCTGAACTAAGAAAAGTTGGTGAGTTCCTCCGAAATCTTGGGCAGAGAATCGAGTCCATCGAGGCAAAATTAAACGTTCAGGTGAAGGTTAAGGAAAGTCACAAAACAGTGAAGGAAAGTCGGGAAATAGAGGTTGAGGATAATAATGCAACAATTAGTGATGAAATGAAGGAAAGTGAAGTGTGTGTAATTGATGGTAGTCGTAGTGAAAGGAAGAACTCTATAATTAAACATAAAATGAAGGAATCGTTTGGGCCAATAATGGACGTCACGGGACTGAACAAATTTCTTGAGAAACGCAATGTTGCTTTTACTGGTGATGTTGGGAGGAGGTGGGAGATGTTATACAAGGTATGGCTATCATTTGGTGAACTTATTGGGGATGACTTAGAAAGTGAATTGATTAATAATGGATCACTCTAGACTGAAATGTTGTCATGGAATGTTAATGGTTTAAGAAACAGGGTTACAGATGTTCATTGTTATGTATTCTGGAGATATAAGAATTTTGCACAAGACTGTAATCTTTTGTTGAATTATCTGCACGTCTTATGCAAATTGTCTATAAAGTATACCTAGGTCATAAAAGTATTTGTGTGTACGTCTGATGCCATACTACTTGAGTAAAGGAGGAAATGAATATTTTTATTTCTCAGAATGTTTGGCAATATGTTTATTGTTTGTGATGTGTGTCTATATATGTATGAACACGTTGTACTGAACGGGGTGAGAATAGCTTGAGCTACCTCATCCCTTTGTGTCTATTTTACCTCAATAAACTTATTTCAATTTCAATTCAATCAGCGGTATATGCTAGACTGTCCAACATAAGAACCACCTTCAGAAACTTGTGTAAGGAATCGTTCAGGACCTTATATACCAATTATGTAAGACCAGTCCTGGAGCATGCAGCTCCAGCCTGGACTCCATACCTAGTTAAACACAAGACAAAGTTAGAGAAGATTCAGAGGTTTGCCACCAGACTGGTCCCAAAACTGAGAGGTATGAGCTACGAGGAAAGGCTGAAAGGAGCTGAACCTCACATCCCTGGAAAACAAAAGAGTAAGGGGAGACATGATAACCACCTACAAAATTCTCAGGGGAATTGACGGGTGGACACAGACAAACTAGCACGGGTGGAACTTGAATAAGGGGACACAGGTGGAAACTTAGTACCCAGATGAGCCACAGAGACGTTAGAAAGAATTTTTTCAGTGTCAGGATAGTTAATAAATGGAATGCATTAAGTAGTGATGTGGTGGAGGCTGACTCCATACACAGTTTCAAATGTAGATATGATAGAGCCCAATAGGCTCCGGAATCTGTACACCAGTTGATTGATAGTTGAGAGGCGGGGCCAAAGAGCCAGAGCTTAACCCCCCACAAGCATAACTAGGGGAGTACAACTAAGTAAATACAAGAGAACATAGTGGACCAATCATCCGAGAGAACACAGTTGACTAATCACCCGCGAGAACACAATGGACCAATCACACTAGGGAACACATTGGACTTATCACCCAGGGAGATCACAGTTGACCAATCTCTTCAGAGAAAACAGAGGACCAATTACCGATGCGAACACAGTGGACCAATCACTCTAGAGAATACAGTGGACCAATCACTCGAGAGACACTGTACCAATCACCGGGGAGAACACAGTGGACCAATCACCAGAGAGAACACACACACTGGACCAATCAGCAGAGAGAACACAATGGACCAATCACCAGAGAGAGCACACTGGACCAATCACCAGAGATAACACTGGACCAATCACCAGAGAGAACACACTAGACCAATCACCATCGAGAACACACTGGACCAATCACCAGAGAACACACTGGACCAATCACCAGAGAACACACTGGACCAATCACCAGAGAACTCACTGGACCAATCACCAGAGAACACACTGGACCAATCACCAGAGAACACACTGGACCAATCACCAGAGAACACACTGGACCAATCACCAGAGAGAACACACTGGACCAATCACCAGAGAACACACTGGACCAATCACCAGAGAACACACTGGACCAATCACCAGAGAACACACTGGACCAATCACCAAAGAACACACTGGACCAATCACCAGAGAGAACACACACACTGAACCAATCACCAGAGAGAACACACACACTGGACCAATCACCAGAGAGAACACACACACTGGACCAATCACCAGAGAGAACACACACACTGAACCAATCACCAGAGAACACACTGGACGAATCACCAGAGAGAACACACACACTGGACCAATCACCAGAGAGAACACACACAATGGACCAATCACCAGAGAGAACACACATTGGACTAATCACCAGAGATAACACTGGACCAATCACCAGAGAACACACTGGACCAATCACCAGAGAACACACTGGACCAATCACCAGAGAACACACTGGACCAATCACCAGAGAACACACTGGACCAATCACTAGAGAACACACTGGACCAATCACCAGAGAACACACTGGACCAATCACCAGAGAACACACTGGACCAAACACCAGAAAGAACACACTGGACCAATCACCAGAGAACACACTGGACCAATCACCAGAGAACACACTGGACCAATCACCAGAGAACACACTGGACCAATCACCAGAGAACACACTGGACCAATCACCAGAGAACACACTGGACCAATCACCAGAGAACACACTGGACCAATCACCAGAGAACACACTGGACCAATCACCAGAGAAAACACTCGACCAATCACCAGAGAACACACTGGACCAATCACTAGAGAACACACTGGACCAATCAACAGAGATAACACTGGACCAATCACCAGAAAGAACACACTGGACCAATCACCAGAGAACACACTGGACCAATCACCAGAGAACACACTGGACCAATCACCAGAGAACACACTGGATCAATCACCAAAGAACACACTGGACCAATCACCAGAGAACACACTGGACCAATCACCAGAGAACACACTGGACCAATCACCAGAGAAAACACTCGACCAATCACCAGAGAACACACTGGATCAATCACCAGAGAACACACTGGACCAATCACCAGAGAACACACTGGACCAATCACCAAAGAACACACTGGACCAATCACCAGAGAGAACACACACAATGGACCAATCACTAGAGAACACACTGGATCAATCACCAGAAAGAACACACTGGACCAATCACCAGAGAACACACTGGACCATTCACCAGAGAACACACTGGACCAATCACCAGAGAACACACTGGACCAATCACCAAAGAACACACTGGACCAATCACCAGAAAGAACACACTGGACCAATCACCAGAGAACACACTGGACCAATCACCAGAGAGAACACACACACTGCAAGAATCAAATAGAGAGAAGGATCTGGGGGTTGATATCACACCGAACCTGTCCCCAGAGGCCCACATCAAAAGAATATCATCAGCGGCATATGCTAGACTGGCCAACATAAGAACTGCCTTCAGAAACTTGTGTAAGGAATCTTTCAGAACCCTGTATACCACTTATGTAAGACCAATCCTGGAGTATGCAGCTCCAGCCTGGAGTCCATACCTAGTTAAACACAAGACAAAGTTAGAGAAGATTCAGCGGTATGCCACCAGGCTCGTCCCGGAACTGAGAGGATTGAGCTACGAGGAAAGGCTAAAGGAGCTGAACCTCACATCCCTGGAAAACAGAAGAGTAAGGGGAGACATGATAACCACCTACAAAATTCTCAGGGGAATTGACAGGGTGGACAAAGACAAACTCTTCAGCACGGGTGGGACACGAACAAGGGGACACAGGTGGAAACTTAGTACCCAGATGAGCCACAGAGACGTTAGAAAGAATTTTTTCAGTGTCAGAGTAGTTAATAAATGGAATGCACTAGGAAGTGATGTGGTGGAGGCTGACTCCATACACAGTTTCAAATGTAGGTATGATAGAGCCCAGTAGGCTCAGGAATCTGTACACCAGTTGATTGACAGTTGAGAGGCGGGACCAAAGAGCCAAAGCTCAACCCCCGCAAGCACAATTAGGTGAGTACACTGGACCAATCAGCAGAGAGAACACAATGGACCAATCACCAGAGAGAGCACACTGGACCAATCACCAGAGATAACACTGGACCAATCACCAGAGAGAACACACTAGACCAATCACCATCGAGAACACACTGGACCAATCACCAGAGAACACACTGGACCAATCACCAGAGAACACACTGGACCAATCACCAGAGAACTCACTGGACCAATCACCAGAGAACACACTGGACCAATCACCAGAGAACACACTGGACCAATCACCAGAGAACACACTGGACCAATCACCAGAGAGAACACACTGGACCAATCACCAGAGAACACACTGGACCAATCACCAGAGAACACACTGGACCAATCACCAGAGAACACACTGGACCAATCACCAAAGAACACACTGGACCAATCACCAGAGAGAACACACACACTGAACCAATCACCAGAGAGAACACACACACTGGACCAATCACCAGAGAGAACACACACACTGGACCAATCACCAGAGAGAACACGCACACTGAACCAATCACCAGAGAACACACTGGACGAATCACCAGAGAGAACACACACACTGGACCAATCACCAGAGAGAACACACACAATGGACCAATCACCAGAGAGAACACACACTGGACTAATCACCAGAGATAACACTGGACCAATCACCAGAGAACACACTGGACCAATCACCAGAGAACACACTGGACCAATCACCAGAGAACACACTGGACCAATCACCAGAGAACACACTGGACCAATCACTAGAGAACACACTGGACCAATCACCAGAGAACACACTTCACCAATCACCAGAGAACACACTGGACCAAACACCAGAAAGAACACACTGGACCAATCACCAGAGAACACACTGGACCAATCACCAGAGAACACACTGGACCAATCACCAGAGAACACACTGGACCAATCACCAGAGAACACACTGGACCAATCACCAGAGAACACACTGGACAAATCACCAGAGAACACACTGGACCAATCACCAGAGAAAACACTCGACCAATCACCAGAGAACACACTGGACCAATCACTAGAGAACACACTGGACCAATCACCAGAGATAACACTGGACCAATCACCAGAAAGAACACACTGGACCAATCACCAGAGAACACACTGGACCAATCACCAGAGAACACACTGGACCAATCACCAGAGAACACACTGGATCAATCACCAAAGAACACACTGGACCAATCACCAGAGAACACACTGGACCAATCACCAGAGAACACACTGGACCAATCACCAGAAAGAACACACTGGATCAATCACCAGAGAGAACACACACAATGGACCAATCACCAGAGAACACACTGGATCAATCACCAGAGAACACACTGGACCAATCACCAGAGAACACACTGGACCAATCACCAAAGAACACACTGGACCAATCACCAGAGAGAACACACACAATGGACCAATCACTAGAGAACACACTGGATCAATCACCAGAAAGAACACACTGGACCAATCACCAGAGAACACACTGGACCATTCACCAGAGAACACACTGGACCAATCACCAGAGAACACACTGGACCAATCACCAAAGAACACACTGGACCAATCACCAGAAAGAACACACTGGACCAATCACCAGAGAACACACTGGACCAATCACCAGAGAACACACTGGACCAATCACCAGAGAACACACTGGACCAATCACCAGAGAACACACTGGACCAATCACCAGAGAACACACTGGACCAATCACCAGAGAACACACTGGACCAATCACCAGAGAACACACTGGACCAATCACCAGAGAACACACTGGACCAATCACCAGAGAACACACTGGACCAATCACTAGAGAACACTGGACCAATCACCAGAGAACACACTGGACCAATCACCAGAGATAACACTGGACCAATCACCAGAGAACACACTGGACCAATCACCAGAGATAACACTGGACCAATCACCAGAAAGAACACATTGGACCAATCACCAGAGAACACACTGGACCAATCACCAGAGAACACACTGGACCAATCACCAGAGAGAACACACACTGGACTAATCACCAGAGATAACACTGGACCAATCACCAGAGAACACACTGGACCAATCACCAGAGAACACACTGGACCAATCACCAGAGAACACACTGGACCAATCACCAGAGAACACACTGGACCAATCACTAGAGAACACACTGGACCAATCACCAGAGAACACACTGGACCAATCACCAGAGAACACACTGGACCAAACACCAGAAAGAACACACTGGACCAATCACCAGAGAACACACTGGACCAATCACCAGAGAGAACACACACAATGGACCAATCACCAGAGAGAACACACACTGGACTAATCACCAGAGATAACACTGGACCAATCACCAGAGAACACACTGGACCAATCACCAGAGAACACACTGGACCAATCACCAGAGAACACACTGGACCAATCACCAGAGAACACACTGGACCAATCACTAGAGAACACACTGGACCAATCACCAGAGAACACACTGGACCAATCACCAGAGAACACACTGGACCAAACACCAGAAAGAACACACTGGACCAATCACCAGAGAACACACTGGACCAATCACCAGAGAACACACTGGACCAATCACCAGAGAACACACTGGACCAATCACCAGAGAACACACTGGACCAATCACCAGAGAACACACTGGACCAATCACCAGAGAACACACTGGACCAATCACCAGAGAAAACACTCGACCAATCACCAGAGAACACACTGGACCAATCACTAGAGAACACACTGGACCAATCACCAGAGATAACACTGGACCAATCACCAGAAAGAACACACTGGACCAATCACCAGAGAACACACTGGACCAATCACCAGAGAACACACTGGACCAATCACCAGAGAACACTGGATCAATCACCAAAGAACACACTGGACCAATCACCAGAGAACACACTGGACCAATCACTAGAGAACACACTGGACCAATCACCAGAAAGAACACACTGGATCAATCACCAGAGAGAACACACACAATGGACCAATCACCAGAGAACACACTGGATCAATCACCAGAGAACACACTGGACCAATCACCAGAGAACACACTGGACCAATCACCAAAGAACACACTGGACCAATCACCAGAGAGAACACACACAATGGACCAATCACTAGAGAACACACTGGATCAATCACCAGAAAGAACACACTGGACCAATCACCAGAGAACACACTGGACCATTCACAAGAGAACACACTGGACCAATCACCAGAGAACACACTGGACCAATCACCAAAGAACACACTGGACCAATCACCAGAAAGAACACACTGGACCAATCACCAGAGAACACACTGGACCAATCACCAGAGAGAACACACACACTGGACCAATCAGCAGAGAGAACACAATGGACCAATCACCAGAGAGAGCACACTGGACCAATCACCAGAGATAACACTGGACCAATCACCAGAGAGAACACACTAGACCAATCACCATCGAGAACACACTGGACCAATCACCAGAGAACACACTGGACCAATCACCAGAGAACACACTGGACCAATCACCAGAGAACTCACTGGACCAATCACCAGAGAACACACTGGACCAATCACCAGAGAACACACTGGACCAATCACCAGAGAACACACTGGACCAATCACCAGAGAGAACACACTGGACCAATCACCAGAGAACACACTGGACCAATCACCAGAGAACACACTGGACCAATCACCAGAGAACACACTGGACCAATCACCAAAGAACAAACTGGACCAATCACCAGAGAGAACACACACACTGAACCAATCACCAGAGAGAACACACACACTGGACCAATCACCAGAGAGAACACACACACTGGACCAATCACCAGAGAGAACACACACACTGAACCAATCACCAGAGAACACACTGGACGAATCACCAGAGAGAACACACACACTGGACCAATCACCAGAGAGAACACACACAATGGACCAATCACCAGAGAGAACACACACTGGACTAATCACCAGAGATAACACTGGACCAATCACCAGAGAACACACTGGACCAATCACCAGAGAACACACTGGACCAATCACCAGAGAACACACTGGACCAATCACCAGAGAACACACTGGACCAATCACTAGAGAACACACTGGACCAATCACCAGAGAACACACTGGACCAATCACCAGAGAACACACTGGACCAAACACCAGAAATAACACACTGGACCAATCACCAGAGAACACACTGGACCAATCACCAGAGAACACACTGGACCAATCACCAGAGAACACACTGGACCAATCACCAGAGAACACACTGGACCAATCACCAGAGAACACACTGGACCAATCACCAGAGAACACACTGGACCAATCACCAGAGAAAACACTCGACCAATCACCAGAGAACACACTGGATCAATCACTAGAGAACACACTGGACCAATCACCAGAGATAACACTGGACCAATCAACAGAAAGAACACACTGGACCAATCACCAGAGAACACACTGGACCAATCACCAGAGAACACACTGGACCAATCACCAGAGAACACACTGGATCAATCACCAAAGAACACACTGGACCAATCACCAGAGAACACACTGGACCAATCACCAGAGAACACACTGGACCAATCACCAGAAAGAACACACTGGATCAATCACCAGAGAGAACACACACAATGGACCAATCACCAGAGAACACACTGGATCAATCACCAGAGAACACACTGGACCAATCACCAGAGAACACACTGGACCAATCACCAAAGAACACACTGGACCAATCACCAGAGAGAACACACACAATGGACCAATCACTAGAGAACACACTGGATCAATCACCAGAGAACACACTGGACCAATCACCAGAGAACACACTGGACCAATCACCAGAGAACACACTGGAGCAATCACCAAAGAACACACTGGACCAATCACCAGAGAGAACACACACACTGAACCAATCACCAGAGAGAACACACACACTGGACCAATCACCAGAGAGAACACACACACTGGACCAATCACCAGAGAGAACACACACACTGAACCAATCACCAGAGAACACACTGGACGAATCACCAGAGAGAACACACACACTGGACCAATCACCAGAGAGAACACACACAATGGACCAATCACCAGAGAGAACACACACTGGACTAATCACCAGAGATAACACTGGACCAATCACCAGAGAACACACTGGACCAATCACCAGAGAACACACTGGACCAATCACCAGAGAACACACTGGACCAATCACCAGAGAACACACTGGACCAATCACTAGAGAACACACTGGACCAATCACCAGAGAACACACTGGACCAATCACCAGAGAACACACTGGACCAAACACCAGAAATAACACACTGGACCAATCACCAGAGAACACACTGGACCAATCACCAGAGAACACACTGGACCAATCACCAGAGAACACACTTGACCAATCACCAGAGAACACACTGGACCAATCACCAGAGAACACACTGGACCAATCACCAGAGAACACACTGGACCAATCACCAGAGAAAACACTCGACCAATCACCAGAGAACACACTGGATCAATCACTAGAGAACACACTGGACCAATCACCAGAGATAACACTGGACCAATCACCAGAAAGAACACACTGGACCAATCACCAGAGAACACACTGGACCAATCACCAGAGAACACACTGGACCAATCACCAGAGAACACACTGGATCAATCACCAAAGAACACACTGGACTAATCACCAGAGAACACACTGGACCAATCACCAGAGAACACACTGGACCAATCACCAGAAAGAACACACTGGATCAATCACCAGAGAGAACACACACAATGGACCAATCACCAGAGAACACACTGGATCAATCACCAGAGAACACACTGGACCAATCACCAGAGAACACACTGGACCAATCACCAAAGAACACACTGGACCAATCACCAGAGAGAACACACACAATGGACCAATCACTAGAGAACACACTGGATCAATCACCAGAAAGAACACACTGGACCAATCACCAGAGAACACACTGGACCATTCACCAGAGAACACACAGGACCAATCACCAGAGAACACACTGGACCAATCACCAAAGAACACACTGGACCAATCACCAGAAAGAACACACTGGACCAATCACCAGAGAACACACTGGACCAATCACCAGAGAACACACTGGACCAATCACCAGAGAACACACTGGACCAATCACCAGAGAACACACTGGACCAATCACCAGAGAACACACTGGACCAATCACCAGAGAACACACTGGACCAATCACCAGAGAACACACTGGACCAATCACCAGAGAACACACTGGACCAATCACCAGAGAACACACTGGACCAATCACTAGAGAACACTGGACCAATCACCAGAGAACACACTGGACCAATCAGCAGAGAACACACTGGACCAATCACCAGAGAACACACTGGACCAATCACCAGAGATAACACTGGACCAATCACCAGAGAACACACTGGACCAATCACCAGAGAACACACTGGACCAATCACCAGAAAGAACACATTGGACCAATCACCAGAGAACACACTGGACCAATCACCAGAGAACACACTGGACCAATCACTAGAGAACACACTGGACCAATCACCAGAGATAACACTGGACTAATCACCAGAAAGAACACACTGGACCAATCACCAGAGAACACACTGGACCAATCACCAGAGAACACCCTGGACCAATCACCAGAGAACACACTGGACCAATCACCAGAGAACACACTGGACCAATCACCAGAGAACACACTGGACCAATCACCAGAGAACACACTGGACCAATCACCAGAGAACACACTGGACCAATCACCAGAGAGAACACACACAATGGACCAATCACCAGAGAGAACACACACTGGACCAATCACCAGAGAACACACTGGACCAATCACCAGAGAAAACACTGGACCAATCACCAGAGAAAACACTGGACCAATCACCGGAGAACACACTGGACCAATCACCAGAGAACACACTGGACCAATCACCAGAGAACACACTGGACCAATCACCAGAGAACACACTGGACCAATCACCAGAGAACACACTGGACCAATCAACCTACCACATGGCAGAACAGTCGAAGTTGACGAGGAGCCACTTGTGAGGGTTGAAGTTGAAGCTGTCGGCCAGCTCAACCCCGTCCATCAGGTACCGGAACTCCTCACACACCATCGCTGACCCTGGTAGATGGTAGAAAACACGGTAGACTGAGTAGATTAAGGTCATGCGAAGCATTAAGAGAGATTGTATGTACGGTAGATGGGAAACAAGTATTACTGTTTCTCAGGACATTATTCTCAAAGCACATACATGTGTCTGTACGAGATGTGGACATCGTATGTCAAACATGGCGGCTTAATAGTTTTGTATTTACTAAACAAGGATCTTCCAAGGACTACGAGGTCGTCCGTATCAGCAATACCCTTGGGCTGAAGACGCCCTCTCATTGCTCTTGACCTCATTAGCTGATCAGATAAGCGCCCCGCACGATGGAGATAACTCATAAAGTGATCAGTAAGCTATACCATCATGGAGATAACAGGCAAGTCGATGATCTCGTAAATTATCACAAAATTACTTAGCTAATCCAGCCCCAGGAGTATATGAGAGTAGATATGATGTAGAAGACGTTATAGAAGGGCTGCTGAAGGAGTAGTGGACAAAGGGGCCACACATGGGGACACATGGGGCACACATGGGGACACAGCGGCACACATGGGGACACAGAGGCACACATGGGGCACACATGGGCACACATGGGGACACAGGGGCACACATGGGGACACAGGGGCACACATGGGGACACAGGGGCACACACGGGGACACATGGGGCACACATGGGGACACAGGGGCACACATGGGGACACAGGGGCACACATGGGGACACAGGGGCACACATGGGGACACAGGGGCACACATGGGGACACAGGGGCACACATGGGGACACAAATGGGGACACAGAGGACGAGGTTACCCGTTGATTGACAGTTAAAAGGCGGGACCAAAGAGCCAAAGCTTAACCCCCGCTAGCACAATTAGGTGAGTACAATTAGGTAGAGGACTGTTATTCTTTAAATTCCAGGACGGTTGGTGTATAGCCAATCCTGTGGCCAGTGGGCCATGACGTTATTCCTCAGAGCAGTGCAGTAGTCGCTTTCATGTAGGCCGCCAGTCCCACACAGACCTAGATTAGAGCAGGCCCTCAGGACCCTGGTGTGCTGGATATATATTGTATTACCTGAACACCCCACTGCTGTTAGCTTCCTCAACTATATGAATTCCTGCTTCCTCATACCCTTAATCACTAGACCTACTAGAATCACTGATAGCACTGCCATGACGCTCGATCACATCTGGACAAACATAACCTCTCTGCTTACTTCAGGTATAATCACCGATAGCACTACAGATCATTACCCCACATTTCTCTTAACTAACATTAGCAAACCACCTCTTGAGTCAAGAGTGATACGTTTTAGACTACACAATGAAACTGCTATAGACAATTTTATAACTGCTGCTGATAATGTCAACTGGGAGTCCGAGTTAGGTAACATAGTGGACATCAACCTAGCAGTGCAATCTTTTCTTCAAAAAACTCTTAGCCTTTATAATACCCACTGTCCTATGCTTACAAAACAAGTCACAACCAAAAGGCTTAACAATCCCTGGCTTACAAAGGGAATACTTAAATCTATTAATAAAAAACATGACCTTGAGAAGAAGTATAGGTTAGGAATTGTCTCCAAAGAATTCTCAAAGAATTACTCATTATTGCTGTCTAAGATAATTAGACGAGCCAAAACTAAATACTACGAAGATAAATTTACCCAAATAAAGAGCAACATTAAACAAACTTGGAGAACAATTTCTCAAATATTGGGATCAAAGAAGTCTTTAAATAACAAACCGACTCTCCTGTCTAATAACGATGGTCAGCTTTCAGCCTCTGATTCTGCTATTGAGTTCAATAGGTTCTTCTCTTCCATTGGTTCATCCCTTGCAAATGATATTCCATCTTCCAGTACAGACATTAATGACTATCTTTCAGGTAACTATCCACAGTCTCTGTACCTAAAGCCTATTAATTCCACTGACGTCAATGAGATAATCCTTTCCCTTAAAACCAAGTCTGGTGCCCTTGAGGAGATACCAACTTTAATTTACAAAAAAGCCTCCAGATCTTTAGCCCCTGCTATTGCTTTGCTCTTCAACAAGTCACTTGAACTCCAAACCTTCCCAGATATTCTAAAAAAAGCGAGAGTAACGCCTGTCCACAAATGTGGTAATCTCACAGATGTTAACAACTACAGACCTATATCTATCCTGCCAAATTTGTCAAAAATTTTTGAAAAACTAATCTATAAGCAGCTTTACTCATATCTAGCCAAACTCAATATACTTACCCCTTGCCAATATGGCTTCAGACCCAAAAAAAGCACTAACGATGCACTTATTAGTATGCTTAACTCGATTCATACAGCTCTTGATAAAAATGAGTTCCCTGTTGGGTTGTTTGTGGACCTGCGTAAAGCTTTTGACACTGTCAACCACCAAAACCTTCTTCTTAAATTACATCATTATGGAGTCAGAGGACACTCCCTACAATACCTCAAATCCTACCTTACTGACAGGCTCCAATATGTTTCTGTGAATAATACAATTTCTCCCACCCTACCCATCAACATTGGTGTTCCCCAGGGCAGCATACTTGGCCCTCTCCTCTTTCTCAACTACATTAATGACCTTCCAAATGCCTCCCAACACCTCAAACCAATTCTATTTGCTGACGACACAACCTTCATTTACTCCAGTCCTGATCCCCTTGCTCTAAATGCCACAGTAAATACTGAGCTAAATAAAGTCCATCTGTGGCTAACTGCCAACAAACTCACCCTTAACATTGACAAAACCTTTTATATTCTGCTTGGCAATAAATCCTCTAATCAAATAAATCTCAAAATAAACAATACCCAAATTTGTAACAAATTAGATGGCAAATTCCTTGGCATTCTCATTGACCACAAGCTTAATTTCCAGGGACACATTCTAAACATATCAAAAAAAGTTTCAAAAACTGTGGGCATTCTTTCTAAGATCAGATATTATGTTCCACGCCCTGCCCTGGTGACTCTCTATTACTCCCTTATCTATCCATATCTCAACTATGGTATTTGTGCTTGGGGCTCTACTACCCAAAATCACTTACGTCCTCTAATTACTCAACACAAAGCTGCTATTAGGACAATATCCAATTCCGGCCCCAGACATCACTCGGTACCCCTACTTAAATCTCTGAATATGTTAGACATTAAGTCACTGCACATTCTCTCATGTGTATTATACATATATAAAACGCTAAACTATAATGCCAATCCTGACCTCAAAAGCTTCATAGAAGGTTGTATCAGAACCCATGAGCATCACACCAGAAATAAATACAGTTTTGATATTCCTAGAGTACGACTTAATCAAACTAGAAATGCTCTACAAATCAAGGGGCCCAGAATGTGGAATGACCTTCCCAACCATGTTAAAGACTGTACCTCTCTCAACCAGTTTAAGTTAAAAGCGAAGCTATACCTAATAAATTCCCTGTAACCTACCTTACCCTTCTATTGTCAACCAATGTCTGTTTTTTTCTTTAAAGAGCGCTGTTTGTCGACATAATTGTATTTGTGCTGCTTTTTCATCTATGTTTTCATTTCTTGTTTTCATTCTACTCATTATGCTCAATTAGTATTAAGCTTGTCATTTAAGTTTATCATGCCCGAAACGCTTTGCGTAATAGTGGCTTTAGGCATTGTATGTACTAGCTCTACCTATAAGTCAAACAATCCTTGTAAATATTTATTGTATGTATGTACCTTACCTAAATAAAATTGTATTGTATTGTATTGTATTGTATTGTATTACCTCAACCAACAAAGTCCAAGAAGTCAGACTGCAGACCCAAGCAAGACTCAATCAACAACCGAATAACAAGCACGAAACTGGTAGCAGCAATGGGACTGAGAATTTCTTTCTCAGCCGGAAACCCATGTGTCTACTCAGGCTGCCACAGCCAGCAAAGCCACCTGCCACAACTGCACTTGTGTGTCATCAATATTCATACCGGTCCAGGGTCCTGCAATCAACCACTGCTCTAGGTCAACACTCTCAAAGACAGGCATGATAATTAGCAACAAGAACATTCCATCAGGGAGAGGGAGAGAATAGTTTCCGTGTCAGCTATATTTGAATTTCCGCCGCCCAGTGTGGCCCAGTCCACTTGCTCCAAGTGTTTTTTCGTCTGTACTGTTTAGCCACTGTCGTCGCCGCCAAGTGTCGACTCCAGCTTCTATTGCATGTACTGCTCACTGGATGTGTTGTGCAGTTATCTGAACATTTGATGTTATTCTGTGTTTCACTAGTGACGCAACATCGATGCCATCACTGACACCATTATTAATGCCATCACTGACGCTACTATCATTGCTACTGTTCCAGTACCCATTAATGAACATCTGTCGACACTTCAACATGCCACCTGTGTTCTTTCGCTATTATCATCGCAATGTCATCGCCTCAGCAACATTGCCGTCGACTTTCCATGACGTCACAGCAGCCCGTGGCGTCAGTTCAGGCTTCATGAGGCTGCTGCAAGGAGTCCCACTCTCATCTCCAGATGTAAACAAAGCCATAGTTTCAGCCCTCCTCACGATTCCTTCCGTTTTTTCGTGTTGGCTAATGTTGTATTGGATATCCTGCACCCCCGAGCTAAGTAAATTATAGCTGGTACTTACCTTGCTAGAAAATAACAGTGTTTTAAGGGGATAACACTGTATATTAATCACTGCTACCTTCAGTGACTTGAAAACAGAAGATTTGGCTGCCCACTCAACACTCGTAGCTTATTTGTGGTGTTTTGTGGAACAGGATTCCATTGTGCATTAGTAATATTCCAAGTGGTTTCAAGTACATTCTGATCCAGTGCATTAAGTAAGAAATAATAGATTTTTCAGCAGTAGGAAGTGCACTATAGACTATTTTTAGATATATTTTCCCTAGGCCTTAATTTGAAGTTTTTCTTTCAGCATTTCACATTAAATGTTACTGTACCATATTTCCAATTTAAGTGTTCCTCAAATGACCTGTGTTTATAATATTTTACCAGTTAATTACAAGTTAATTACAGCAGTTGTTACAACATTGAAAAGTATTTTTTTTTATTCTTTCAACAGTCCATGTTACTTAAACTTTTACAGAAAGTCAATTTATTTGTTTAAATTCTTGATGCCTTGTTGCCCTTAATGCCCTTAATGCCCTTATGGTCTGCATCACATGTTGATTCTTTTGTGTGCATTTTTCTGCATTGTATTAATTATTAAGCATCTTGTTGTGCCACATGTTGAGTGTTGAATACGTGTTGAATTATTTTCTTCAAAATTTGCAATTACACCTTCCAGTTTTATAATCAAATGTGTTGTGCTTAGCCTGGTTCATTTAATTACATAACTACAGTTTCAAGTCATTTTCATACCAGATTGTATATTTAATTTACAATTTTGCTGATTCCCCTTTATTTTGTCTTGCCTAACTACAATTTATATTTTTATTCTTGTCATTTACTTACTTCAGCCTAGTTTGATATTTTGAATGTTATTATTTTTGTTCATTCTATTCTTATGCCTAGTGTGTGTAATTATAATTGGCGCTCCCAAGCACACTCTACCTTAGTGATAATGCGCTCCCAAGCACACTCTACCTTAGTGATAATGCGCTCCCAAGCACACTCTACCTTAGTGATAATGCGCTCCCAAGCACACTCTACCTTAGTCATAATGCGCTCCCAAGCACACTCTACCTTAGTGATAATGCTTGCCACTGTTGAAACTCCTTCGACTCAAATGGAGCAATTGCTCGTACCAATGTCCAGCGCTCCGTGCAAGAGATGACTATTCCACTTTTTGCTGGAGAATCTCGCTTATTGGAATCATGGTTTAGCAAAGCTGAAGCAAAGGCCAAAGCTTGTTTTTCAGAGTCTTTTGATGATGATTACTTAGCAATTGTCAGGTCATCTGTTGACACCACCACTTGGCGCTTTTCCCTAATAATTAAAAAAAAAAAATTGTTGACACCACCAAATGGGATGCCTGTTTTGTAGTTGATGAGAAAGCCATTGTTAGCCTCCAGTCATGGGCCGACTTTAAGGATTTCTTCCGCCGTCGCTTTGTTAACAAGGAGACCGCGACCCATATAGCTTAGTTAAGAAAATTGCCACCATCTTCTTCCATGCAGCCTGGTGAATCATGTAATGCATTTACTAGCTGACTAGATCAGTATTTGTATGCCTTAGAGACTGCTATGTTGAGTTCATCATTGGTGGATAATAACAAATCACTGACCCTAGTAGCAATGGCCAAAATGATAGCATTTGGGACATTAATGCATTTTGCCCCAGAGCACACTAAACCTATCCTAGAACAACAAAATTTTGGATCTCAACACGAAATTGGGGAAGGATTTGAGGCCATGATTATTGCGACAGATAAGTTGGCTCCTGGAAATGCTCAATTGTTGCCACCTTCAGATACTGTAAATGTAGTAAAAAAGCTCTCAGCGCATCTTTCCACAAACTTACAAAATGTTTGGTCGCAGAACTGCACCAATGGTCTTAGCCCGCAGTCAAATTATTCTCCTCATAAGTTGCCGCAGCGCTATAGTTCACGATCAACCAATGCCTCGTGTTGGCATTGTGGTAAGACTAACCACCTGACAAAGGACTATTGGTCCGCACCTAGATCATCACCCCCCCCTTCCCCAGACAATTTTCTCAGTCTTCTAGTCATTCTAATAACTTTAGGCTCCCATATTGCAAGTATCATAAACAAGTTGGTCACGACACTGCAAATTGTAGAGCTCGGTAAAGGTCATCTCCACCTTGTAGCTTCCATGGTCAGTCTTGGCAAGGCCCACAGTGTCCAAGACAGTATAAATATTCCCGTAACTACATTAATCAGTCAAAAAACAATACCAGATCACGAAACCCTAAAGATCAAAATGTTCATTTCACGTCGTCGGAAAACTTGCTAAGTCCCCCTTTAACCAATTGAAGCTAGCAAACCCTAGCGCCCTCCCTGTGTACTCAGTAGTTACCCAAAACAGATTTGGACACTTGACAGCGGAGGACACTGACAATAGACCAGTTGTAGATGTTGACAGAACCCGAGTGAATTTGACCCAGACAAGACACAGACAACCTAGGCCACATAAACCACTAGCAGTGAATTGTACAGTTTCAAGTGACGGTCCACCAGTATCAGCCCTAGTACATGCTAAAGGACTAAAAGTTTTTATTGATACAGGTGCTAAAATAAATGCTGTCAAGCCTTCAGCTCTTATAGATATTTCAAGTAAGCACTCTGTCACAGTAAGGAAATCACCCGTACCTTTTCTGAAGGATGTTTCAGGAAATAAAGTAACAGTTAAGGGAGAAATTAAGCGCCCACTCAAGTTAAATGACATCACGTTGTCTATAACATGCCAAGTTGTTGACAGTATCCATTTTTCTGGTGACATTCTCTTAGGTTTATACACCGTGATTGATGAAAATATTGTATTGTTTCCCCATCATTGGATCCTTAGTATCAAGGATCATGTCATACCACTTTGCAGTATGTATAAGATGGGTCACGAATTCAACAGTAAAATAGATTATATACATTTTATCGCCAGCCAACTTGCTAGCATTGTGTTGTCAGATCATTGTTGCAGCAGCATACCCAAGAAAACAGGCACTCAATTGAAGCAGCGTAGTTGTACAGTTGCTCAGGAGAGTGAGTATCGAGACTTTCTGGAGGGGGACGCCCTAACGAATTCATGACAACGCAAAATCTTATGTTCGCCTAGTGGCTTCCATCTCTGAAGTCAGTTGTTCCACAGATGCTGACACTGTGTTGCACTCTCATTGTCTCACACGAGTAAGAGTTAAGATTCATGGAGTGCCTTAGTTGTCGGATATCATTGCAGAAAGTGAAACATGTAAAGTGAAACATGTAAAGTGAACGGTACGTTTGCTGAACCCTCCTGGCACGTAGTGCAGGATGGTACTGCTACATAGTACGTTGCAAACACTAGTTGTGGTGACATCCATCTTCAGTCTGGCACCCACGTTGTAGATTTTGCCAATTACTCGCTACCGTAAAAATGCTTAGGCTAACTCATCCTAACCCTTGCACAGAAGCCCTCATTTTTGAAGAATTTCTTTGCTGAAGGTCAGCATTGTTCCAAATGGATAACTAAAACTTGAACTCAACTCAGAGTGTATCAGGTTTATAATTTGTACCAAGAGAAACAACAACAACATTTTCCTGCACCGTGGGAGATTACACCCTTTCCAATTTTAATCCCTCCCTTTCCACCCAAGAAGCAAATTAGAGATCAGCCCAAGCTTCGTCTTGAGGCAAAGCTCAACGCCTTAAGCCATATTGATGCTCTGTCCACAGCTGTCCACAGAACATTCTCTCTCTCAAATCTTATACACTAATAGTTCCCTACACCGCACCACGGGTGCAGCTGGAAGTGCAGTTGTCCTGACAATGGGCGATGGCTTATATTTAGTCCGTATAAACAACTGGGCCTCTACCCTTCACACCGAACTATTTGCCTTGCTCCTTGCACTGAAATGTGTACAAGTCTGCAAACTTGATACTTAATTGTAAGTGACTCCTTATCATCCTTAAATGCTCTCAACTCTTTAAGACATAACTGTAACATGCTCGTGTCCGAAGCCAGACACAAATACATCAAAATTATTAAGGATGGTAACAGAGTTCATTTCATGTGGTCTCCATCTCATGTTGGCCTCCGAATGCATGATAGAGCTGATAAGTTAGCCAAAGAATCTGCCTTTAAAGGAGACATTGAGTGTAACCTTGGATTGTCAATGAGCAATCTGAGCAGCAGTACACCGAGAACTTCAACAAGATCTTGTAGATCTGAGGCAAAGTGAAATCGACACTAGTAATTCCATCTATCATCATACTATTATGCAAGAGGAGCCACACATCTATGGTTCATCCAATAAAATCAGCAGACTTCTAGATGTTAATACTGCTCGGCTTAGACTCGGTTACAAGTATCTCTGGGAATTCTCATTATCTGCCGATGTAGACCTGACCAAATGTAAACTGTGTGAACAAAATTATTCGCACACCCTCCGTCACTATGTGATGGAGTGCGAAAAGATACATGAATTCAGAGACAATTCTATAACGAATGTTCCAACGATGTGTAAATATTTCATTCAAAATATTTATTTCTGCTACCAGAAATAGCCAAATATTCCCAGTTTGCAAACTGTAGGTAGTAACTAAGTGACTGTAACCTATCCACCGCTGCCCACTGGATGGGGGGCGGTGTGCAGGACAAACATATCAATTGTGACACTAGCTCTCCACATATGTCAGTTGCTTAATTTAGAAACTGTACTTGTGATCCATCTCGAACCCATTGTTGATGTGACGACTTATACTGAATTTTGTAATTAGTTCATCATGATTGTAACTTGCTTAGCTAAATGGATTGTGGGGTTCAGTCCCTGAGCCCATTATGTGCCTCTGTAACCCTTTCCACTACCGCCCACAAGATGGGTATGGGGTGCATAATAATGAACTAAACTAAAACTACTCGTTACGAGTGCGAGTTGTGGATGATGTCTGAGTGGAAGACACTGTGTGTACACTCACACCAGGAGAACGGGGATCTCAGCCAGAGATGCAAGCACTACTCCTCAGTCCTACACATTTCCCTGACTATGTGGTTCAACTTTTGGAAATTATAAATAAGAAGAGAAGAGTCATCGCTCTACCTGGGGAAAAGTTAGGTCTCACTCCTCTCATCACATATAATTCCCCTTGAGCAAGGTACAACACCAATTTATGTTCCAGCTTACCGTTTACTGCATTCTTAGAGAGCAGAAGCTGATAGTCTTATAGTGGAAATGTTACAGAATGATGTAATTGAATCGAGCAATTCACAATGGAACGCTCCATTGATTTTTGTACCAAACCGAGATGGGACATGGAGACCGGTAATTGACTCCTGGAAGCTTAACAGAGTAACCATACTGACCGTTTCCCTCTTTCAGTCTTAAATAATTTGCTGCAAAGCATAGGGCGAAACAAAGTATTTTCAATGTTAGATTTGTTGCAGGAATTCTGGCAAATCCCACTCGATGAGGAAAGTAAACAGCTGACAGCCTTTAATAACCCCAAATGGTCATTATCCTTTCAAGAGAATGCCATTTGGTTTGCAAAGCAGCCCAATAACCTTTTCAAGACTCATGATGAACTTATTTCGTAGATTGATAGGTTGTATACTCTTCTGGTGTATCTTAATGATCTCATAATCATGTCGCAAGATGTTCAGACTCACTTCCAGAACCTTGAGAAAGTACTTGCAAAACTCGCAGAAGCAAATTTAAAAATAAAACTCTCAAAGTGCTCATTTGTAAAGGAGAAGAATAATTTCCTAGGTCATACAGTCACCCCTTCAGGTATTACCTTGGATGAATACAAAATGATTGCTGCCCGTCATTTTCCAACGGCTCGTAATACAGAAGCCGTAAAACAGTTAACAGGTTTTGTAGGATTTTATCGTTCATTTATTGCTGGATTCTCCATTATAACTTCTCCACTTTACAAGTTGCAAAGAAAAGATGAACCCTTTGTTTGGGAAGCAGGCCAAGAACAGTCATTCAGAAAGCTCAAGGCAGCATTGATCTCATCACCTGTCCTTAGGTACCCAGATTTTTCTAAATCTTTTATGTTGGTCACAGATGCTAGTGATGTAGGCTTGAGTGCTGCATCACTTCAAACCGAAGGTCACAGAGATGTTGTACATGAATTTTTTTATCTTGTTATCTAATTCTGAAATTCACTGTGGTTGTTAGGTCATAACTCTTGATCCATTTGAGCAGATAATTGTCTTCATTATTTTCCAAGCACATGCCATTAACACATGATGTTCATAATTTTGTTTTAGGCAAAACTTTGAGTTCTATTGTCCATACGTAATGCTTAGACATGCCTTAGACACACCTTAGACATGCTCATGTTCTTCAGGCTCTTGCTCCAGTTGATGCATTGTTACCACGATTTTTCACTGAGTAAATTATGTTTGAATTTTTGTGCACATGCCGAGCGGTGTTAGTACTAATCCACACCTGATCCATCTTTTAATGTTTATTCTAAAACTTTACATGTAAACTATTATTGTATGCCACCGAGGGTCCTTCAGTATCATTGTAGCTAGCTAGCCACACATTGTCGACAAGGAACGTTGACTTGCTAGCGTGTCTAAGTGGTGTTATCCTTTAACGTCAAGGACGGTTGGTGTATAGCCAAGTCTGTGGTCAGTGGGCCCATGAGGTCATTCCTCAGAGCAGAGCAGCCTAAGCAGTGCAGTAGCCGCTTTCAAGTAGGCCGCCAGTACCACACAGACCTAGATTAGAGCAGGACCTCGGGACCCTGGGACCAGGACCAGCAGGACCAGCAGGACCTCGGGACCCTGGGACCAGGACCAGCAGGACCAGCAGGACCTCGGGACCCTGGGACCAGGACCAGCAGGACCTCGGGACCCTGGTGTGTTGGATATTTATTCTACTGCCACAACTAATAAAGTCCAAGAAGTCAGACTGTGCATCTCTTCAGACCCAAGCAAGATCCAGTCAACAACCTAATAACAAGCACAAATAGGACACATGGGTCATGCATGGGGACACAGGGGCACATATGGGGACACAGGGGCACACATGGGGACACAGGGGCACACATGGGGACACAGGGGCACACATGGGGACACAGGGGCACATATGGGGACTCAGGGGCACACATGGGGACACAGGGGGACACATGGGGACACAGGGGCACACAGGGGCACACATGGGGACACAGGGACACACATGGGGACACAGGGGCACACATGGGGGGGCACACATGGGGACACAGGGACACACATGGGGACACAGGGACACACATGGGGACACAGGGGCACACATGGGGACACAGGGGCACACATGGGGACACAGGGGCACACATGGGGGGGCACACATGGGGGGGCACACATGGGGACATAGGGGCACACATGGGGACACAGGGGCACACATGGGGACACAGGGGCACACATGGGGACACAGGGGCACACATGGGGACACAGGGGCACACATGGGGACACAGGGGCACACAGGGGCACACATGGGGACACAGGGGCACACATGGGGACACAGGGGCACACATGGGGACACAGGGGCACACATGGGGACACAGAGGCACACATGGGGACACAGGGGCACACATGGGGACACAGGGGCACACATGGGGACACAGGGGCACACATGGGGACACAGTGGCACACATGGGGACACAGACACAAGGGCACACATGGGGACACAGGGGCACACATGGG
The DNA here is from genome assembly GCF_020424385.1 of Procambarus clarkii. Taxonomy (NCBI): domain Eukaryota; kingdom Metazoa; phylum Arthropoda; class Malacostraca; order Decapoda; family Cambaridae; genus Procambarus; species Procambarus clarkii. The sequence continues at coordinate 2,028,571 of NC_059591.1, forward strand.
GACACAGAGGCACACATGGGGACACAGAGGCACACATGGGGACACAGAGGCACACATGGGGACACAGAGGCACACATGGGGACACAGAGGCACACATGGGGACACAGAGGCACACATGGGGACACAGGGGCACACATGGGGACACAGGGGCACACATGGGGACATGGGGCACACACACAGGGGCACACATGGGGACACAGAGGCACACATGGGGACACAGGGGCACACAGGGGGACACAGAGGCACACATGGGGACACAGGCACACATGGGGACACAGGGGCACACATGGGGACACAGAGGCACACATGGGCACACAGGGGCACACACACAGGGCACACACACAGGGCACACAGGGGCACACAGGGGCACACATGGGGACACAGGGGCACACAGCACACAGGGCACACATGGGGACACAGGGGCACACAGGGGCACACAGGGGCACACATGGGCACACATGGGCACACAGGGGCACACAGGGGCACACATGGGGACACAGGGGCACACATGGGGACACAGGGGCACACATGGGGACACAGGGGCACACATGGGGACACAGGGGCACACATGGGGACACAGGGGCACACATGGGGACACAGAGGCACACATGGGGACACAGGGGCACACATGGGGACACAGGGGCACACATGGGGACACAGGGGCACACATGGGGACACAGGGGCACACATGGGGACACAGGGGCACACATGGGGACACAGAGGCACACATGGGGCACACAGGGGCACACATGGGGACACAGGGGCACACATGGGGACACAGGGGCACACATGGGGACACAGAGGCACACATGGGGACACAGGGGCACACATGGGGACACAGGGGCACACATGGGGACACAGGGGCACACATGGGGACACAGAGGCACACATGGGGACACAGAGGCACACATGGGGACACAGAGGCACACATGGGGACACAGAGGCACACATGGGGACACAGAGGCACACATGGGGACACAGAGGCACACATGGGGACACAGAGGCACACATGGGGACACAGAGGCACACATGGGAACACAGGGGCACACATGGGGACACAGAGGCACACATGGGAACACAGGGGCACACATGGGGACACAGAGGCACACATGGGGACACAGAGGCACACATGGGAACACAGGGGCACACATGGGGACACAGAGGCACACATGGGAACACAGGGGCACACATGGGGACACAGAGGCACACATGGGGACACAGAGGCACACATGGGGACACATGGCACTCACCAGCGTACGCGGCGTCGACGTGGTGCCATAAATGAAATTCCTTCGCCACCGTCCCGATCTCTCGCAGGTTGTCAAACGAACAGGCTGGTGTTGCTCCGACAGTGCCCACCACCTGCACCAGGGGTGACAGTGGGTCAGGAAGGTGGTACAGTGGGGGCCATAATGGTGGTACAACAGTGCCCACCACCTGCACCAGGGGCGACAGTGGGTCAGGAAGGTGGTACAGTGGGGGCCATAATGGTGGTACAACAGTGCCCACCACCTGCACCAGGGGTGACAGTGGGTCAGGAAGGTGGTACAGTGGGGGCCATAATGGTGGTACAACAGTGCCCACCACCTGCACCAGGGGTGACAGTGGGTCAGGAAGGTGGTACAGTGGGGGCCATAATGGTGGTACAACAGTGCCCACCACCTGCACCAGGGGTGACAGTGGGTCAGGAAGGTGGTACAGTGGGGGTCATAATGGTGGTACAACAGTGCCCACCACCTGCACCAGGGGTGACAGTGGGTCAGGAAGGTGGTACAGTGGGGGTCATAATGGTGGTACAACAGTGCCCACCACCTGCACCAGGGGTGACAGTGGGTCAGGAAGGTGGTACAGTGGGGGTCATAATGGTGGTACAACAGTGCCCACCACCTGCACCAGGGGTGACAGTGGGTCAGGAAGGTGGTACAGTGGGGGTCATAATGGTGGTACAACAGTGCCCACCACCTGCACCAGGGGTGACAGTGGGTCAGGAAGGTGGTACAGTGGGGGTCATAATGGTGGTACAACAGTGCCCACCACCTGCACCAGGGGTGACAGTGGGTCAGGAAGGTGGTACAGTGGGGGAAAATGGTGACACCCGTCGCATTGTATTTATAGCGACCAGTTTTCCATCTTGTTTCGGTTCGTTTATATAAGGCCCCCCTAGCCTGAGGCCGCGTATAGCACCGTGTCCTCAGGCTAGGCTGGTCCTGGTCTAGCCTGAGGCCGCGTATAGCACCGTGTCCTCAGGCTAGGCTGGTCCTGGCCTAGCCTGAGGCCGCGTATAGCACCGTGTCCTCAGGCTAGGCTGGTCCTGGCCTAGCCTGAGGCCGCGTATAGCACCGTGTCCTCAGGCTAGGCTGGTCCTGGTCTAGCCTGAGGCCGCGTATAGCACCGTGTCCTCAGGCTAGGCTGGTCCTGGCCTAGCCTCAGGCCGCGTATAGCACCGTGTCCTCAGGCTAGGCTGGTCCTGGTCTTGCCTGAGGACGCGTATAGCACCGTGTCCTCAGGCTAGGCTGGTCCTGGTCTTGCCTGAGGACGCGTATAGCACCGTGTCCTCAGGCTAGGCTGGTCCTGGCCTAGCCTGAGGACGCGTATAGCACCGTGTCTTCAGGCTAGGCTGGTCCTGGCCTAGCCTGAGGACGCGTATAGCACCGTGTCCTCAGGCTAGACTGGTCCTGGCCTAGCCTGAGGACACGTATAGCACCGTGTCCTCAGGCTAGACTGGTCCTGGCCTAGCCTGAGGACCCGTATAGCACCGTGTCCTCAGGCTAGGCTGGTCCTGGTCTAGCCTGAGGCCGCGTATAGCACCGTGTCCTCAGGCTAGGCTGGTCCTGGCCTAGCCTGAGGCCGCGTATAGCACCGTGTCCTCAGGCTAGGCTGGTCCTGGTCTAGCCTGAGGCCGCGTATAGCACCGTGTCCTCAGGCTAGGCTGGTCCTGGCCTAGCCTGAGGCCGCGTATAGCACCGTGTCCTCAGGCTAGGCTGGTCCTGGCCTAGCCTGAGGCCGCGTATAGCACCGTGTCCTCAGGCTAGGCTGGTCCTGGCCTAGCCTGAGGCCGCGTATAGCACCGTGTCCTCAGGCTAGGCTGGTCCTGGTCTAGCCTGAGGCCGCGTATAGCACCGTGTCCTCAGGCTAGGCTGGTCCTGGTCTAGCCTGAGGCCGCGTATAGCACCGTGTCCTCAGGCTAGGCTGGTCCTGGTCTAGCCTGAGGACACGTATAGCACCGTGTCCTCAGGCTAGGCTGGTCCTGGTCTAGCCTGAGGACACGTATAGCACCGTGTCCTCAGGCTAGGCTGGTCCTGGTCTAGCCTGAGGACACGTATAGCACCGTGTCCTCAGGCTAGGCTGGTCCTGGCCTTGGATGAACCCAAAAACACAGATATTACTTTTAACTTACTGCGAACTCACAAGTAATATTTTCTTAAATTTAAGGTAATATTCTCACATTATATGCTCGAGTGTGTTGAAGAGTTAGGCTTAACTTAGGTTAGGTTAGGTGGTTAGGTCCTGTTGGTCACTAAGTGAAGGACTTAGACAGGTTAGGTTAGGTTAGGTTAGGTTAGGTTAGGTTAGGTGAGGTTAGGTTAGGTCCTGTTGGTCATTAAGTGAAGGACTTAGACAGGTTAGGTTAGGCTAGGTCCTGTTGGTCATTAAGTGAAGGACTCAGACAGGTGGCATTCAAGCACAGGACGTGAACACAGACAAATACATCCGTCATCAGTTGTGTATAAAGTGTTTGTACACAGCCATCAGTGGTCGGCCCACCACTGATGTAGGGTGGGCCAAGTTAGGTTCCAAAGGCCCCCACCCCCTCCTAGTCACTATTGATCAAGTACTCCTAGGCCACGACAACACTACTTAATTCCTTCATGTAGTTCCCTAACAGTGTTACCAGCACTATTAGTCTCCTGCCACTGTTACCAGAACTACTGCTCTCTCCCTCATCTCAGTATAGTTCAAATAAAGTGTGTATTTATTATTTTAATGAATGTTTACGTGTAAGTGTCTCAAAATAAATTTTGGAATAAATTTCCTCCCCTTGGAAGTTTTTAGAGCTGGCAACACTGAGCAGATCAATAAGAGGCTCAGTGTGGCAGCACTCTCCAGGATGGACTATATATCCTCAGGAGCGACTATAACTATACTGACAGACACACACACACACCAGGATGGACTATATATCCTCAGGAGCGACTATAACTATACTGACAGACACACACACACCAGGATGGACTATATATCCTCAGGAGCGACTATAACTATACTGACAGACACACACACACACCAGGATGGACTATATATCCTCAGGAGCGACTATAACTATACTGACAGACATGCACAGCCCCAGACACAATATCAACACAGCGCCACATATAGTCAGCATACATGCAGGAAGATTAGTTAAGATCATCGAGAGAGTATGAACTCTCACCAACCCGTCCTCTTAAAAATAACGTCACTTTTGGCTCGTATGCACACTATGGCCAAATTTGGACGTAATTTGAAATAAAATCGACTCACAAAAGTGACGTACTGTTCCGTTTTCTGTTTGAGTCGTCCGGCTTATTCGGCAATCTTAGAAGTGGATTCTTTCCATTAACGTTTTTCATACCGTTATGAAATTTTATGAGAATTTCCAGCCCACCTAACCTAACACAACCCGTGGAGCCACCCTAGAGCTGTAACACAACCTAGAGCTGTAACCAACCCGTGGCCACCACTAGAGCTGTAACACAACCCGTGGGCACTACTAGAGGACCCTTAACTTACTGTTGTTGAAAAAAAATCCCAAATTCATATTATTTTTTTTTTTTCATTTTCAAATTACGTCCATATTCGGCCATACGGGCAAACGGCCAAAAGCGACGTTCTTTTTAAGAAGACAGGTTGTCCAATACAGCTGTAACACAACCTATGGCCACCACTAGAGCTGTAACACAACCCATGGCCACCACTAGAGCTGTAACACAACCCATGGCCACCACTAGAGCTGTAACACAACCCGTGGGCACCACTAGAGCTGTAACACAACCCATGGCCACCACTAGAGCTGTAACACAACCCATGGCCACCACTAGAGCTGTAACACAACCCATGGCCACCACTAGAGCTGTAACACAACCCATGGCCACCACTAGAGCTGTAACACAACCCATGGCCACCACTAGAGCTGTAACACAACCCGTGGGCACCACTAGAGCTGTAACACAACCCATGGCCACCACTAGAGCTGTAACACAACCCATGGCCCACTAGAGTAACACAACCCATGGCCACCACTAGAGCTGTAACACAACCCATGGCCACCACTAGAGCTGTAACACAACCCATGGCCACCACTAGAGCTGTAACACAACCCATGGCCACCACTAGAGCTGTAACACAACCCGTGGGCACCACTAGAGCTGTAACACAACCCATGGCCACCACTAGAGCTGTAATACAACCCATGGCCACCACTAGAGCTGTAACACAACCCATGGCCACCACTAGAGCTGTAACACAACCCATGGCCACCACTAGAGCTGTAATACAACCCGTGGGCACCACTAGAGCTGTAACACAACCCATGGCCACCACTAGAGCTGTAATACAACCCGTGGGCACCACTAGAGCTGTAACACAACCCATGACCACCACTAGAGCTGTAATACAACCCGTGGGCACTACTAGAGCTGTAACACAACCCGTGGCCACCACTAGAGCTGTAACAACCCATGGCCACCACTAGAGCTGTAATACAACCCATGGCCACCACTAGAGCTGTAACACAACCCATGGCCACCACTAGAGCTGTAACACAACCCATGGCCACCACTAGAGCTGTAACACAACCCATGGCCACCACTAGAGCTGTAACACAACCCATGGCCACCACTAGAGCTGTAACACAACCCGTGGGCACCACTAGAGCTGTAACACAACCCGTGGGCACCACTAGAGCTGTAACACAACCCATGGCCACCACTAGAGCTGTAACACAACCCATGGCCACCACTAGAGCTGTAACACAACCCGTGGCCACCACTAGAGCTGTAACACAACCCGTGGGCACCACTAGAGCTGTAACACAACCCATGGGCACCACTAGAGCTGTAACACAACCCGTGGGCACCACTAGAGCTGTAACACAACCCATGGGCACCACTAGAGCTGTAACACAACCCATGGGCACCACTAGAGCTGTAACACAACCCATGGGCACCACTAGAGCTGTAACACAACCCATGGCCACCACTAGAGCTGTAACACAACCCGTGGGCACCACTAGAGCTGTAACACAACCCATGGGCACCACTAGAGCTGTAACACAACCCGTGGCCACCACTAGAGCTGTAACACAACCCGTGGGCACCACTAGAGCTGTAACACAACCCGTGGCCACCACTAGAGCTGTAACACAACCCGTGGGCACCACTAGAGCTGTAACACAACCCGTGGGCACCACTAGAGCTGTAACACAACCCGTGGGCACCACTAGAGCTGTAACACAACCCGTGGGCACCACTAGAGCTGTAACACAACCCATGGCCACCACTAGAGCTGTAACACAACCCGTGGCCACCACTAGAGCTGTAACACAACCCGTGGCCACCACTAGAGCTGTAACACAACCCGTGGGCACCACTAGAGCTGTAACACAACCCGTGGCCACCACTAGAGCTGTAACACAACCCGTGGTCACCACTAGAGCTGTAACACAACCCGTGGGCATCACTAGAGCTGTAACACAACCCGTGGGCACCACTAGAGCTGTAACACAACCCATGGCCACCACTAGAGCTGTAACACAACCCGTGGGCACCACTAGAGCTGTAACACAACCCATGGCCACCACTAGAGCTGTAACACAACCCATGGCCACCACTAGAGCTGTAACACAACCCGTGGCCACCACTAGAGCTGTAACACAACCCATGGCCACCACTAGAGCTGTAACACAACCCATGGCCACCACTAGAGCTGTAACACAACCCATGGCCACCACTAGAGCTGTAACACAACCTGTGGGCCCCACTAGAGCTGTAACACAACTCATGGCCACCACTAGAGCTGTAACACAACCCATGGCCACCACTAGAGCTGTAACACAACCCATGGCCACCACTAGAGCTGTAACACAACCCGTGGGCACCACTAGAGCTGTAACACAACCCGTGGGCACCACTAGAGCTGTAACACAACCCATGGCCACCACTAGAGCTGTAACACAACCTGTGGGCACCACTAGAGCTGTAACACAACCTGTGGGCACCACTAGAGCTGTAACACAACCCGTGGGCACCACTAGAGCTGTAACACAACCCGTGGCCACCACTAGAGCTGTAACACAACCCGTGGCCACCACTAGAGCTGTAACACAACCTGTGGGCTATGTAGCAAAAAAATGCCGGGATTAATGTGTGAGGAGAACTACATAAGACTGCTGCACTAAATTAAACATTACTGTATGATATGTAAATATGCAATCACAAGACCTTATATGTGGTCCAAGTGCTGGTGTCTAGACATAAGAAATTATATTCATTATGATAAACTAATATGATAAATTAATAATAAGTAAGTTAGTAATTGTTAATTTGATGTATATGATCAAGTACAAATACACAGATAAATTCAAATTTATATGAAAAAGTTCATTCAAGCTTTGAATGAACTTTCAATGAGACTTTCAATGAATGAATGTCAAGATTCAAGAAAAGGTTCAGTTGATGAAAGATTAATTCAAAACTTAAGGAAAAGTTGGACTTTGTCCCTCACTACGTTCTGCCCCGGGCACTGCTCAGGCCCCTCCCTCCCTTCTCGTCGGGCAGGCCCCTCCCTCCCTTCTCGTCGGGCAGGCTCCTCCCTCCCTCCCTCCTCGTCGGGCAGGCTCCTCCCTCCCTCCCTCCTCGTTGGGCAGGCTCCTCCCTCCCTCCCTCCTCGTTGGGCAGGCTTCTCCCTCCCTCCTCGTCGGGCAGGCTCCTCCCTCCCTCCTCGTCGGGCAGGCCCCTCCCTCCTCGTCGGGCAGGCTCCTCCCTCCCTCCTCGTCGGGCAGGCTCCTCCCTCCCTCCTCGTCGGGCAGGCTCCTCCCTCCCTCCTCGTCGGGCAGGCTCCTCCCTCCCTCCTCGTCGGGCAGGCTCCTCCCTCCCTCCTCGTCGGCCAGGCTCCTCCCTCCCTCCTCGTCGGCCAGGCTCCTCCCTCCCTCCCTCCTCGTCGGCCAGGCTCCTCCCTCCCTCCCTCCTCGTCGGGCAGGCCCCTCCCTCCCTCCTCGTCGGGCAGGCTCCTCCCTCCCTCCTCGTCGGGCAGGCTCCTCCCTCCTTCCTCGTCGGGCAGGCTCCTCCCTCCCTCCTTGTCGGGCAGGCTCCTCCCTCCCTCCCTCCTCGTCGGGCAGGCTCCTCCCTCCCTCCCTCCTCGTCGGGCGGGCCCCTCCCTCCCTCCCTCCTCGTCGGGCAGGCTCCTCCCTCCCTCCCTCCTCGTCGGGCAGGCTCCTCCCTCCCTCCCTCCTCGTCGGGCAGGCCCCTCCCTCCCTCCTCTTCGGGCAGGCCCCTCCGTCCCTCCTCGTCGGGCAGGCTCCTCCCTCCCTCCTTGTCGGGCAGGCTCCTCCCTCCCTCCCTCCTCGTCGGGCAGGCCCCTCCCTCCCTCCACGTCGGGCAGGCTCCTCCCTCCTCGTCGGGCAGGCTCCTCCCTCCTCGTCGGGCAGGCCCCTCCCTCCCTCCTCGTCGGGCAGGCCCCTCCCTCCTTCCTCGTCGGGCAGGCCCCTCCCTCCCTCCTCGTCGGGCAGGCTCCTCCCTCCTTCCTCGTCGGGCAGACTCCTCCCTCCCTCCTCGTCGGGCAGGCTCCTCCCTCCCTCCTCGTCGGGCAGGCTCCTCCCTCCCTCCCTCCTCGTCGGGCAGGCCCCTCCCTCCCTCCTCGTCGGGCAGGCCCCTCCCTCCCTCCCTCCTCTTCGGGCAAGCTCATCCCTCCCTCCCTCCCTCCTCGTCGGGCAGACCCCTCCCTCCCTCCTCGTCAGGCAGGCCCCTCCCTCCCTCCCTCCTCGTCGGGCAGGCCCCTCCCTCCCTCCCTCCTCGTCGGGCAGGTCCCTCCCTCCCTCCTCGTCGGGCAGGCCCCTCCCTCCCTCCTCGTCGGGCAGGCTCCTCCTTCCCTCCTCGTCTGGCAGGCCCCTCCCTCCCTCCTCGTCGGGCAGGCCCTTCCCTCCCTCCTCGTCGGGCAGGCTCCTCCTTCCCTCCTCGTCGGGCAGGCCCCTCCCTCCCTCCTCGTCGGGCAGGCTCCTCCCTCCCTCCTCGTCGGGCAGGCCCCTCCCTCCCTCCTCGTCGGGCAGGCTCCTCCCTCCCTCCTCGTCGGGCAGGCCCCTCCCTCCCTCCTCGTCGGGCAGGCTCCTCCCTCCCTCCTCGTCGGGCAGGCCCCTCCCTCCCTCCTCGTCGGGCAGGCCCCTCCCTCCCTCCTCGTCGGGCAGGCTCCTCCCTCCCTCCCTCCTCGTCGGGCAGGCCCCTCCCTCCCTCCTCGTCGGGCAGGCCCCTCCTCCCTCCCTCCCTCCTCGTCGGGCAGGCCCCTCCTCCCTCCCTCCCTCCTCGTCGGGCAGGCCCCTCCTCCCTCCCTCCCTCCTCGTCGGGCAGGCCCCTCCCTCCCTCCTCGTCGGGCAGGCCCCTCCCTCCCTCCTCGTCGGGCAGGCTCCTCCCTCCCTCCTCGTCGGGCAGGCTCCTCCCTCCCTCCTCGTCGGGCAGGCCCCTCCCTCCCTCCTCGTCGGGCGGCTCCTCCTTCCCTCCTTGTCGGGCAGGCCCCTCCCTCCCTCCTCGTCGGGCAGGCCCCTCCCTCCCTCCTCGTCGGGCAGGCCCCTCCCTCCCTCCTCGTCGGGCAGGCCCCTGCCTGTTTGGTGTTTGTGGGCCATTTGGAGTTAGAGGTTCTGGGGGTCACCCAGGATCTAACTGTAGCTGACTCACTGAGTCCATGTGGCTCACATGGTGCACCATGTGAGCCACATGGGCTCTGATGTTTGTCCAATGTCTTCAGGGAAGTAGTTCCTTTAGGCAGGATTTTGACTATTCTCAAAATCTCCCTGGCTATATGGATGGACAGAGACGACTTTACCCAATGGCCAGTCAGCCCGAGGGCCATCACTGTGTACCAAGACAATATCGCCAGGTAGGAGATTTGATTTATTATGAGGGACATTGGTCCCGTAGAGATGTAAGATATTCTTTTGTCCAAACATCATTCCATTTTTGGATTATGCTCGACAGATGCTTGTACCCCTGAACCAACTCGCTCTGACCCACATATGAGGGATCTCTGATCTCATCATCCACTAGAGATGGTACCGGAGTCAGGGGCCTTCCATACATTAGGTGGGCAGGAATTAATGGCTCATGTTGAGTAGGATCATCAGACAAGTATGTCAACGGCCGGTTATTCACTCTCGATTCTATTTCCGTGATTACTGTCTTCAGTTCAAGAAGATTGATTTTTTGAAGGTGTACAGATTTTCTCAAGGATCTTTTGACAGTTCCTATTACCTGTTCATAAAATCCTCCGTGCTATGGAGCTCTTGGAGGGATAAATTTATATCTGCAGTGATGTTGATCCAGTGTGGAAGTAACTGCAGGATGGCTGCAGACATGCTTCTCCAGCTACCAAATTAGCTCCATCATCTGAAATCATCAGCTTAGGACATGATCAGCGTGCTGCAAATCTGCGGAAAGCCTGGATAAATGATTGTGCAGTCATATCGGGTGTTACCTCTAGATGTACTGCTCTGGTGGTGGCACAGGTGAGCAGACAGATGTATGCCTTAATAGGTCGTTTATCTGCTGTCCCTGTTAGATATATGGCTCCTGTATAATATACTCCTGACATCTCGAAAGGATGTAGATGGACCACTTGTTTCTTTGGTAGTGGTGGTGGCACTGAATACGAGCATGTTCTTGATTCGTACCTTCGGCATATCATGCAATTTTTCAAGATTGATTTGATTGACTCTCTTCCCTAAGAAGTCCAGTACTGCTGTCAGAGATGTGTGAGTGTGTCTAACACTCCTCCATGTTTGATGATTTGTTTATGTGTAACACAAATCAACCTTGTGATCCAATGATTCTTGGGTAAAAGCCATGGATGCACAGTATCTAGATTGATATCTGCATGTTTCAGTGTTCCTCCACAACGCAGTATATTATGATTATCTTGGTCTATCCACAAACCGAGATTGTGTTTTAACTAATGAGGAAGATTTTCTGTCATTCCCATAATTTTCTCTCTGGGTTTGTTTTACACAATAGATAAGTGCTTCTGGAAGGGTGCATTTTATACTCCCTTTTCATGAGGTAACGAAACATGTTTTGTGTTACTTTGATTAATTTGATAAACGAAGAGTGACGAGTACAATCCAAGACGGATCTGTGACCATGTTGCCTGGTGGTAGATATGGTTTGTCATGATGACGTGTGGCTTTTGTTCCGGCCAACTACATTCACTAACCATGAGGCCCATGAAGCAAAATATCTGCCTGTGCAAACTGTTTAAACATCATCCCTCTTGATAAGAGATCAGATGGATTACCTTTTGTTGGTATAAGCAACAGTTGAAAGCCTCCAAAAATTTCATTAATTTCTGAGACGCGATTTCTTACATATGGTGTCAGACAGCTGTCGTTCCGTACCCATTGGAAAACAGTTTCATTGTCAGACCATATAATAACATCTTTGATGATTATAGTAGACAAGACTTGTTTTATTAGCAGTGCTAAGCGTGTGCCATTTAGCAATACAGTGAGTTCCTTCTGAGGCAAAGGCCTCTTCTTTAATGGAGCGACTCTGGCCTTAGAGTTGATTAGATATGATCGATGGGAAGTCATCCAGTAAGCACACGCTCCGAAAGCTCTGGCTGACGAGTCTGCGAATACAAGTAGTGTTATTTCATCATTTTCCTCTACTACGTGTCTTAGAAAGATTATTTTCTCGACTAAAGTTTGTTCTTGAGCCATTTCCATCCAAGCTTTTTGTAACTGGGGTGGTAGTGGATCAGCCCAACTACCTTTTGTCTTCCAAGCTTCTTGCACCATTAAATGCCATTTGATTATTAAAGGGTTTAATAGACCAAGTGGGTTGAATACTTTGCTAACCTGTGAAAGCAAATCCCCCTTGTAGCAATGCAATGGTTTACTGGTACTAATTTGCTTGATATGGTGTCTGATGTGAGATTCCATCCCATACCCAATACTTTTTGAGATTTCAGTACAAGATATTCAGGATAATCTTTCTTGATTTGATTATTCAATGTTACATTATCAGAGGCCCATGATTGTAGTGGCACATTGGCTCCATGCAATTCCTTGTTGGCCTCTTGATATATTTGTAATAGACCAGTTGTTCTGTTAACGGTCCCTTGAAAATTATTTACATATAGATTTTGACGGATTTCAGCCTTATAGGGACTGGATGATTATTGTAGATGAGTATCTAAAGTTGCTTGCAGCAGAAATGGGCTAGATGTTGCTCTGAAGAGTACAATGGAGAATCTATTAGTTACAATAGGACTATTTAGATCGTCTGGGTTCTCTACCTATAGAAACTTAGTGAAGTCGCTATCGTCTTCCTGTAAACCAACTCTCAGAAAAACCTTACTATGTCTATTGTATATGCATAATTGTTAAGTCTAAACCTCAACAGCATGTCATACAATTTCTGAGTTAGACTTGGACCTGTTTGCAAGCAATCATTTAGACCGGTTGTTTGGGGTCCAGATTTAGAGCTACAATTAAAAACTATCCATAAAGGAGTTGTTTTTTATTTTCTCATCACAGCCATATGAGGTAAAAAATGGCCTGTTTGCTTATTGTCGTGTTTTACGATTTCAATGAATTTATTCTGTAACTGTTGAACAATAATCTCATGGTAGAGTTATAATGCTTAGGCCTTTTTCTTAGCTTTGCTAACAGTGATTTACATTGACTATAAGCCACATTATAGTTGGCTGGTAAGGTCTTATGGATTAGTTTCCAAGGTAACTTTACCCAATATTGCCCATCATGATACTGTACAGTTTCTAAGTACTGATCATATGTACAGACATCATCAGGACCTGGTTGTTCAGGAATTATTCCTGTTGCATCAAGTTCCCACAATTTATGTACAGATTATAATCCGTCATCAATAATGTGGGGGATATTAACTGGTGACTGTTCTTTGCCCAATCATGTTAGAATTACAGTTTCTGTACGGTGGGATTTATCAGGAGTTGAAGGTTCTAGAACTCGTATACGTCCTGACATCAATAAGCCTCCTGCTGATTTGAGTAAATTCATACGCGTTGATTTCTCTGATCCCAAAATGAATTGGTGATAGTAGTCTGCTCCTATCAGCATTCCAATATCCCCTATGTGGTTGGAATCAGAGGATCTGTTAATTGGATTCCTTTTTCTGTTAGGATTTTAGTGGTGGCTTCCAGACCGGTCACTTGTAGGTCAGTAGGAACTTTCTCCACCATGATAGCGTTGACTGTCTTTTGGAACGTACCTAGACAGGCTTTACCTCATGATAGGTTTTAAGACCTGATTTGGTCAAGAAACCTGATATGGATATAGATACTTGATTTGAAGATTTAAGTTGTAAATCTGCCACATTTTTACTGATAAAGGTTCTCTGTGATCCTTGATCAAACAAGCCTCTTGTTTGAGTGCAAGCTCCTAGATTGCTTAAGTTCAGCTGTGCTGTGGGTAAGGTAGATGTGGTAATAGTCTTTGCTACTAACGCATTAACATCACTCTGTATCTTCCAGAATTGTACAGCTGATGAGGTATTATCATCTTTTTTGGCATTGCCTGAGATGCAGGTTGATTATTGGTTGTCTGTGATCTGGACTGAGTGTTGATGTCACCACAGAGTGCTGTGTGATGCACACTTTCATGACAATACTGGCAAGTGCAATTGAGCGTTCCATTCATTCGAATCGTGCTTCTGCAGACAACGGATGCATCTGTTCAGATATTTCAGTCGACTGACTCGACTGGCACGGTCTACATAGACTGTGCCTCGACATATGGTATGTGCCTCCTAATAGAATGAACATCTTGGTGCACTTGAAGCTCCTTTTGTCTTATCTGCCTTGGAAGTTTGATTTCCTAGAGTTTTATTAACTGTGGGTGATACTGAATATGAGCCGCTTACACTGCATGTTGCAGTGTAAGCTGCAACATGCAGTGTTAGCTGCAACATGCAGTGTTAGCTGCAACATGCAGTGTAAGCTGCAACATGCAGTGTTAGCTGCAACAGGAAGTGTAAGCTGCAACAGGCAGTGTTAGCTGCAACAGGAAGTGTTAGCTGCAACATGCAGTGTTAGCTGCAACAGGAAGTGTAAGCTGCAACAGGCAGTGTTAGCTGCAACAGGAAGTGTAAGCTGCAACAGGCAGTGTAAGCTGCAACAGGCAGTGTTAGCTGCAACAGGAAGTGTAAGCTGCAACAGGAAGTGTAAGCTGCAACAGGCAGTGTTAGCTGCAACAGGAAGTGTAAGCTGCAACAGGCAGTGTAAGCTGCAACAGGCAGTGTTAGCTGCAACAGGAAGTGTAAGCTGTAACAGGCAGTGTTAGCTGCAACAGGAAGTGTAAGCTGCAACAGGCAGTGTAAGCTGCAACAGGCAGTGTTAGCTGCAACATGCAGTGTTAGCTGCAACAGGAAGTGTAAGCTGCAACATGCAGTGTTAGCTGCAACAGGAAGTGTAAGCTGCAACAGGCAGTGTTAGCTGCAACAGGCAGTGTAAGCTACAACAGGAAGTGTAAGCTGCAACAGGCAGTATAAGCTGCAACAGGCAGTGTTAGCTGGAACAGGAAGTGTAAGCTGCAACAGGCAGTATAAGCTTCAACAGGCAGTATAAGCTGCAACAGGCAGTGTTAGCTGCAACAGGCAGTATAAGCTGCAAAAGGCAGTGTTAGCTGCAACAGGCAGTGTAAGCTACAACAGGCAGTGTAAGCTACAACAGGCAGTGTAAGCTGCAACAGGCAGTGTTAGCTGCAACAGGCAGTGTTAGCTGCAACAGGCAGTGTTAGCTGCAACAGACAGTGTTAGCTGCAACAGGCAGTGTTAGCTGCAATAGGCAGTATAAGCTGCAACAGGCAGTGTAAGCTGCAACAGGCAGTGTTAGCTGCAACAGACAGTGTTAGCTGCAACAGGCAGTGTTAGCTGCAATAGGCAGTATAAGCTGCAACAGGCAGTGTAAGCTGCAACATGAAACTTCATCAGTATAAGCTATTCAGTCAATTTGTAACGTAGATATTTCAATGAGTTCTAGTTCTATTACACTGTACCTGTTATTACATTCATTATTAGCTTATGGATCTGCCCCGAGATGCTACGTGTCTTAATGTCTGTCTTCGCAGGAATGTAACACTCGATAACCAATGTGTGTTCTTTCCCAACCCAATGTTCCTTCTTGTAAATAAATATATGATGGGAAAAACGCCTTGTATTGTTTGACCTCATCTGTGCTGACAGCATTTCTATCAACGTCAGCGACAATTGTCAGTGTTTCCAGCTGACAAGATGGCAAAGTCATCTCTTATACACATATACCTATGTACTCTTATCGTCTGCAGTGTCAGAGACCACTTTAATAAACAACACCTCACCAGCTAAACTATACAACATATATATATATATAAAAAACGCAATCAAGGAAAATGGAATATGAAAATACTCACGAAAAACGGAATGAGTCCGAGCTGTTTATCCTTGACAATTGCTTCTCGTAGAGCTGCGCCGCGCATGGCGAAGCTGTCATCTGAGGTCACCTGGTGCAGCTTCACCCCCGCCAGCATCCCTGCTCGCTCCACGGACGAGTGGGCCTGGTCTGTGTGGACAAGGTGGGTCAGTAGACCAGGGAGGAGTGGGTCTGGTCTGTGTGGACACAATGGTGGGTCAGTAGACCAGGGAGGAGTGGGCCTGGTCTGTGTGGACACAATGGTGGGTCAGTAGACCAGGAAGGAGTGGGCCTGGTCTGTGTGGACACAGTGGTGGGTCAGTAGACCAGGGAGGAGTGGGCCTGGTCTGTGTGGACTCAGTGGTGGGTCAGTAGACCAGGGAGGAGTGGGCCTGGTCTGTGTGGACACAATGGTGGGTCAGTAGACCAGGGAGGAGTGGGCCTGGTCTGTGTGGACATAGTGGTGGGTCAGTAGACCAGGGAGGAGTGGGCCTGGTCTGTGTGGACACAATGGTGGGTCAGTAGACCAGGGAGGAGTGGGCCTGGTCTGTGTGGACACAGTGGTGGGTCAGTAGACCAGGGAGGAGTGGGCCTGGTCTGTATGGACACAGTGGTGGGTCAGTAGACCAGGGAGGAGAGGGCCTGGTCTGTGTGGACACAATGGTGGGTCAGTAGACCAGAGAGGAGTGGGCCTGGTCTGTGTGGACAAGGTGGGTCAGTAGACCAGGGAGGAGTGGGTCTGGTCTGTGTGGACACAATGGTGGGTCAGTAGACCAGAGAGGAGTGGGCCTGGTCTGTGTGGACACAGTGGTGGGTCAGTAGACCAGAGAGGAGTGGGCCTGGTCTGTGTGGACACAATGGTGGGTCAGTAGACCAGGGAGGAGTGGGCCTGGTCTGTGTGGACACAATGGTGGGTCAGTAGACCAGGGAGAAGTGGGCCTGGTCTGTGTGGACACAATGGTGGGTCAGTAGACCAGGGAGGAGTGGGCCTGGTCTGTGTGGACAAGGTGGGTCAGTAGACCAGGGAGGAGTGGGCCTGGTCTGTGTGGACACAGTGGTGGGTCAGTAGACCAGAGAGGAGTGGGCCTGGTCTGTGTGGACACAATGGTGGGTCAGTAGACCAGGGAGGAGTGGGCCTGGTCTGTGTGGACACAATGGTGGGTCAGTAGACCAGGGAGGAGTGGGCCTGGTCTGTGTGGACACAGTGGTGGGTCAGTAGACCAGAGAGGAGTGGGCCTGGTCTGTGTGGACACAATGGTGGGTCAGTAGACCAGGGAGGAGTGGGCCTGGTCTGTGTGGACAAGGTGGGTCAGTAGACCAGGGAGCCCCCCTCCACATCTAGGTATCCAACACGTACTACTATTGGCATTCCAAGGAAAACAGACGCATCCATAACCCAAGCATCCTAAATGGCTCCCCTAACCTTGGAACGCAAAAGCATTAAAACATCCCTCACAGAAATTAAAGAAATCCTTTACTAATCCAAACCGGATTTAGCTTTCTTAACCGAATCCTGGCTCACTCCCAAACAAAATCTTATATTTAAAAACTTTCAGATGCAGAGACTGGACAGACCCAACCCTATGGCGGGGTGGTATTTCCCTCTTAGCACGAAGTAATATGACATGTAAACCTGTAACATTTATGTATTTCGTGAACGGTAAACTAGAAATTTTAGCATGCCTAATACCCTACAATGGTACACACATATTCTTTCTGGGTATATACAACCCTGGTGGCACAATAAACTTAAATGAACTGGAATTCTATCTTAACCAATTACGACAGCTGATCATTGTTACAGGTGATCTCAATGCTAACCACCCCACATGGAGTAGAGGCACCCAAAATACTGCAGGCACCGATCTGTACAACTACTTAGACACTGCACCATATATTCTTCTTTCGCCGCCCTACCTTGCAACCTACTTTAACTACAGAACCAATTATGAAGCCTCACTTGACATCTGCTTTGGCTCTGCACACTTTCAACATGAACTACAGTTTACATACTGGACCAGATATTGGTAGTGACCACAAACCCCTCATTATAAAATTTACTAACTTTCAGCCACCAACCCTCCCCCACACCCCTAACGCTCCCTAAGTGGAACATTAAGAAACTAGATAAGAAAAAATGGGCTGATGTTGTCCGTCTCCCAGATACAGACGATGTAGACGCTAACACACGACTGTCCACAATCACCTCGGCTATAAATTGTGCAGCCACCCAAATGTTCAAGAAAACCTCAGGACATAGGCCCAACAAACCACTTAAACCGTGGTGGACCCCGGAATGTGCACGAACAGTCACTTTACGCCGACGAGCCATACAAAAAACAAAGACGTCAACCCTCCCTACAGAACTGGGGCAATCTCCGGCAGGCCATGGTAGCAGCCAAAAAAAAACAACACACTGTCAGCAAAGCGAGAATCATGGGCAAAATTTTGTGATAGCCTCACATCCACCACGCCTCATTCAAAAGTCTAAGCTACATTTAACAACATTAAAGGTCGCTCAACATTTCCTTCGTTTCCCAAGATGATCAATAGTTCACTGTCAAACGCCTCAGGAGCGTGCAAATGTTCTTGCTGAATGCCTTAAAGTTATCCTCTCAACACCCTTCCTTCATGCCCAAGAACTCTCCCTCAGACAAGAAATTGACCGTGCCATACCGCTGCCCATGCTCGGCGTCGATAACATGTGCACCTACAATTAGCCTTAAACCACCTACCTCTTGGCAAGGCACCTGGAGAGGATGGAATTCCATATGAACTTATCAAATATCTTCTATCGACTGCACATAGCACTCTTCTAAATTATTACAACCTATGCTGGACTCACGGAAATATTCCTTCACAATGGTAGACCAGTATTATTCTTCCGTTCCTTAAACCAGGAAAAGACCCATCCCAAGCTGCGTCATACAGACCTATCTCCTTACTATCATGCCTCCGTAAAGTCTTGGAAAGGCTAGTACATACTCGCCTCCAATGGTACCTTATATTAATATTTTACCGTCACTTCAAGCTGGACTTTGACCGCAATGCTCCACACTTGATTAAATACTCTGCCTTGAACATGAACTCTGCACCTCTCTTAGAAGCAGTAAATTTTGTATTGTTCTCTATCTAGACCTTAAAGGAGCTTTTGATAGCATTTCTCATACTTGCCTCTTGGCAAAGCTTGCACGTTTAGGCTTACGGGGAAGATTACTTCTATGGTTCAGTCCTATCTTACGAACAGGACCTCTAAAGTCTATATACAAGGCGAGTTTTCAAATAGCATTCCAATACAAACGGGTGTCCCGCAAGGCTCCATACTAAGCCCAACCCTTTTTGCTGCATTCTTAGCAGATTTGCCTAACACCCATCCTGTTCACGTCTCAGCATATGCTGACGACTTAGCATTGTATTATTCAGACAATGCCCTACCTAATACAGTCTCAACAATGCAAACAACACCTGACCACCTCATAGATTGGACACAACAATGGGGCCTTCAAGTTAGTACTACTAAAACCTGTTATTAAATTTTCACTAAAAAAAGACTTGTTTATTTACCCAGCCTCACAACACACAACACTCCCATCCAACACGTACCAGAGCATAAATACCTTGGCATGCGCTTCGACTCGCCATTACTTACCTGGAAAGCACACATTCAACATCTTAAACAGACGATACAACCATGACTCGCCATACTTAAGCCCTCACTTAAAGCCCTCACCTGGGGGAGCACACCATAAAATCTTGCTCCGTTTCTATACAATATACATTCGCAACTAATTAGACTATTGTTGCCAGGCATATGCATCGGCTGCGCCTACAGAGACTTGAGGTCATTCAAAACAATGTAACGGGGGGTGAGGGAAATAGCTCTATCTTGTCCATTATTCCACCCCCCAGTTAGCTAACGAGGCCGGGGGAAACAGCTCTCTCTAGTCCGTTATCCCGTCCCCAGTTAGCTAACTATTCTAGAGCACTCCCAGAGTTCCTACGGCAGCCTCTCACGTTCAACACCTTGTAACCTAGGTATTTGACAACCTAGGTGCTAAGACTACAAGGCGCCGTAACTTGATCAGCTACCCGAAACTCTAGAGAGAACTCTAGAATACATTTCTCACTGCCACAAACGTATAAGAGAAAACGAGAGGAAAGAAATGAATAGTGAAGTAATTAGTGAGGGTTTGGGGTGAGAGGTAGGGAGGTGGGAGGAGCGAGGAGGGTCATTAGTTGAAAGTGAGAGTTTAGAGAGGGGTGGAGGGAGAGAAGTAGGTAGGTAGGAGTAGAAGAGTAGATAGTAGAAGAGTAGATAGTAGAAGACGAAATGCTGCCACCATCCATTCTAGACCATTACATACAAGACAAGGAATGGAACTTGTCTGTATCAAAATATTCTCAAAAGATGTTATCACCATGTATCAACTCCAAACATGTACTCATTAATATCATGAATCCAGTAACCACAGAGGCTTTCTCACCTCAACTCAAAGCTCTAGGGAACAAAGACAATTTAAATAATAAATTCATAATTATATTTCACATACTAAGTATCATAATTTAAGCAATGTTCAAGATCTATATATGTAAAGTGAGTCATCCTCCAAGAATCTGAGAACACTACAACTGACTGCCCCTGATCATCACACAACACTTGTAAAACACGACCAAGTCACCTTAATGTTCAACTCACCAAGTGTCTGCCTATAGCTGGATAGAGGGGGGGGGGGGGGGTCTGTAGTGGACAGAGACTGTCTCGCCCTGCTGGCCGACAGCCTCCCTGCTAGGGCCGTCTCCTCTCCTCTGCTGGCTGCTGTTGTTCTCTTAATCCTCTCGAATCGATCGCTCTCCGAGTATATATTGGGGAACCTAGTAACTAACTCCGCCCACAAGTAGATAGCCTCCGGCACTCTACCAAGCCACTCCTTAAACGTCGGCATGTTTGAAGGCTACCAGGCTCCAATTATAAGATTAGTAGAAGTAAGGTGAAATTCGCATGATCTGACCTCAGGTCACTTGGGGTCATTAACTCTTAGAAGTGTGAAACTCAGGCCGACCAAGCTGGCGCCTTCTCAAATTCCTGTCTGTGACTCATGTACTCTATGTATGTATTAAATACAACTAAACCAAACACTTTTACAGTGTTACAACAATACAATATGCGACTTATATGTGGCGCAATGCGTTCCACTCCTATCCTCGAACTTTACGGGGAAATGGGCCTCAAGCTTAGCCACTAGACGAGACGTAATGTGTGCCAACTGTCTGTCACTCTGTACCATTGCTCACCAGACACACCCATACTGATTAAAATTTAACCCACATAACCACCGCTTCCCAACCAATCACTCGCAAACTTTCCACACATGGGCTACAAATAACCTCAATATAGACCTCACTCTACTCCAAAACTCTGAAACCAATTTACAGTCCCACCTATTCCACCTTGGCTTTATACAACTCATAATATATCAATACAACTCGAAGACAACATTCCAAAGTCTGCACCAAGCCATAGCCTCAGTCTTTGTCTCAACAATGAAAAATTCCTACTCAAATACCACAGCGATTTATACAGATGGATCTCGCATCATCATGAACAACGTACCCTCGGTCACTAGCGCTGTATGGACACCGGAATAGCATCTCAGGCAGGGATGGCGGTTACCAAACCAACTATCTTCACAGCTGAATTTTATGCCTTATATCAAGCTCTCCAAATAATCACAACATTACCAGTTGGTATATATACAATCTGTAGTGACTCCAGGAGTGCGATTCAAACAATTAAGTACTCTTCAACAACGTGCAAAGAGTTTGTTTACCCATGCCTTCAACTTCTTCATGAACATCAATTGAACGGTTGTGACACCTCTATCCAATGGGTCCCAGCGCATTGTGGTATTCTCCATAATGAACTTGCAGATCAACTAGCCAAAGCGATGCACAGCACGCCTCACATTACCCATCCAATTTATCATCTTTCACGTAAAGGAGCCTTCAAAAATACCATCACCCACGATTTTGCAAAGAAATGGTAAACGTCATGCTCACTTTTGTACTGTGGGTCCATTAAAAAGAAATGGGAAACTTGAAAACATGTCGGATATAAAAGAAGAGAAATTGATGTAATGATGACCAGATTAAGGCTGGGACACACCAAACTGGCAGCACACAGCTCTAAGTACAGAACAGACATTAACGAACTCTGCATCCACTGTCAGGTGCCTCCTGAAACAATCGAACACTGTCTCCTTCACTGCTTCCGACATCATAGTGCCAGAGTAAATTTCAAACAAGTATTTATCTCACTTAAAATACCCTTTACCATCGAGCATATATTAGGAGGTGACCACTCGTTACAGGAAAAATACCAAATAGTCAAAGCACTGGCTAAATATCTCCAATCGACCAACAAATTGGGTCACATCTGACCCGTGCCACATTTATACCTGGCGCCATCAACAGCTAAACACAGTAAACAAATGCCTCGTCACAACACCATGGGTCAGCTTACGCCATAAACACAACACACCGCCCTACGGTGCGGCAAGTCTCCCTCTAACATACACCTCTGTTTTAGTCGCTGCTCCTCTGTCTACAGCACAACGCAACAAGCACTTTTGAAACTCTTATCATCTTCAACATAAACGCATCTTCCAACATCTGTACTGGTGCAGTCATCGAGAGGACAAACCCTTCATGCAAACTGCACCTACTGTCAAGAAAAAGGACGAGTGGGCCTGGTCTGTGTGGACACAATGGTGGGTCAGTAGACCAGGGAAGAGTGGGCCTGGTCTGTGTGGACACAGTGGTGGGTCAGTAGACCAGCGAGGAGTGGGCCTGGTCTGTGTGGACACAATGGTGGGTCAGTAGACCAGGGAGGAGTGGGCCTGGTCTGTGTGGACACAATGGTGGGTCAGTAGACCAGGGAGGAGTGGGTCTGGTCTGTGTGGACACAGTGGTGGGTCAGTAGACCAGGGAGGAGTGGGCCTGGTCCGTGTGGACACAGTGGTGGGTCAGTACACCAGGGAGGAGTGGGCCTGGTCTGTGTGGACAAGATGGTGGGTCAGTAGACCAGGGAGGAGTGGGCCTGGTCCGTGTGGACAAGATGGTGGGTCAGTAGACCAGGGAGGAGTGGGCCTGGTCCATGTGGACAAGATGGTGGTTCAGTAGACCAGGGAGGAGTGGGCCTGGTCCGTGTGGACAAGATGGTGGTTCAGTAGACCAGAGAGGAGTGGGTCTGGTCCGTGTGGACAAGATGGTGGTTCAGTAGACCAGAGAGGAGTGGGTCTGGTCCGTGTGGACAAGATGGTGAGTCAGTAGACCAGAGAGGAGTGGGTCTGGTCCGTGTGGACAAGATGGTGAGTCAGTAGACCAGAGAGGAGTGGGTCTGGTCCGTGTGGACAAGATGGTGGTTCAGTAGACCAGAGAGGAGTGGGTCTGGTCCGTGTGGACAAGATGGTGAGTCAGTATCTATCATTAGTGATAGAGATGACTACTGTGAATATACTTTTGCTCAGTTTACAATTAAAATCTTTAAATCCTCCTTGACAATTGGAACCATCTATGGATTTCCCAATATTAACATAGCTTCATTCTCAGATAACCTAAGATATCTTATTATAAACAACAATCTCAATAAAAACCACATCATTCTGGGAGGAGACTTCAATTTTAATCTGGGTCAACAAAATTGCTCTGAAGTTGACTATTTCCTTAACAGCATGAACTCCTGTATGCTAATCCCCACAATCACCAATCCCACCCGAGTCACTCAAACGTCAGCCACTACCTTGGATCACTTATGGACTAACATAACAGCTCCCCTTGTATCTGGTATAATCTACGACAGAACATCTGACCACTATCCTACCTTTCTCATAGCAAACATGGACTTAACACCACTAGAAAGCAAGAAACTTACATTCAGGTTACACAGTGAATCAGCTATACGCAACCTTACAAATGCACTTCATAATATTAACTGGGAATCTGAATTCAATAATACTCAGGATATAAATTCATTAGCTAACCTCTTCCTCTCCAAAACTCTAAGCCTGTACAACACTCATTGTCCCTTCCTTACAAGCAAGTAACTGACAAAAGAATACACAATCCATGGCTCACAAGTGGCATATTCAAATCAATCAACAAGAAACATGAATATGAAAAGAAACTTAGGATTGGCCTAGTTACAAAGGAAGTAGTTAAAAGGTGCTCATCAATGCTTACCAGTATCATAAGAAAGGCAAAGCTTTCATATTATAAGAATAGGTTCAATGAAGCAAAAGTCAACATGAAAAGCACATTGAAAACTATCTCTAGTATCCCAGGAACTAAACAACATTCACATAACCAAATAAAACTTTATAAGGATGGCTATACACCGTCAACTGATTTAGAAATGGCAAATAAATTTAATAACTTCTTTTCATCGGTTTGTGCTAACCTTGCCAGAAAAATCCCACAGACTCAGACATATATTAACTCATATCTCTCAGGCAGCTATCCACACTCCCTTCTCCTTTCACCAATCAGCCCGGCAGATGTTGTGTCCATCATACACTCAGTAAAAGCCAAGGCAGGGAACATCAGTGAAATTCCGTCCATTGTATACAAGAGCGCCTCCCATGCCCTTGCGCCACCCATAGCTCTACTGTTCAACAAATCTATAGAGTGTCACACCTTCCCTGATATCCTTAAAAAAGCAAGAGTAACGCCAGTCCATAAAGGAGGCAATCCAGCGGACATAAACAATTATAGACCAATATCAAACCTACCCATTCTATCAAAAATATTTGAAAAAATTATCTACAAACAGCTCTATTCCTACCTCGTAAAATTCGACATACTCAGCCCCTGCCAGTTTGGCTTCCGGTCCCAAAAGAGCACCAATGATGCAATCATTAATCTCCTTGATGTAATTTACTCAGCCCTTGACAAAAATGAGTTTCCGATTGGACTCTTCATTGACCTAAGAAAAGCCTTTGATACTGTTAATCACAACTACCTCTTACTTAAACTCCAGCATTATGGAATCCGAGGCCTTGCCCTGGACTATATCCGATCCTATCTTAGTAACAGACACCAATGTGTAGCCATCAATGATACAACCTCTTCCACTCTACCAATAACTGTTGGAGTGCCACAGGGCAGCATCTTGCGTCCTCTTATATTTCTTATATATATCAATTATCTGCCTAATGTCTCTAATATTTTTAAACCTATATTGTTTGCTGATCCTCATCTATTCAGACCCCCAACTCACATACACTAAATAATGTTGTGAATAATGAATTAAAAAAAGTCCACTTATTGATGTCTACTAACTAACACTAAACATAGAAAAGACCTACTACATCTTATTTGGAAGCAAATCACCGAATGCAATTCAGCTACAGATAGACAACATTAACATCAGTAATAAAAATTATGGAAAGTTTCTTGGCCTATTCCTAGACAAGAGACTCAACTTCAGCACCCACATACAACACATAACTAAGAAAGTCTCTAAAACAGTTGGCATACGCTCCAAAATCAGATACTATGTTCCTAACTCTGCTCTCATCTCACTATATTATGCACTAATCTATCCCTATCTTAATTATGGTATCTGTGCATGGGGTTCAACCACAGCAAACCACCTCAAGCCCATCATCACCCAGCAAAAATCTGCTATCAGAATAATAACAAACTCTGCTTTCAGACAACACTCAGCTCCCTTCTTTAAATCCCTTAATTGAGTTAATTTTAATTTTAATTAATAAACACTTTCACGCCCTCCACGAAATGGACTGGACGGACTTCGACTTACTCGAGGTGATTTCGACGTTTTCGGGTGACCGAGTGGCAACACTGAAAAGTGTATACTCTTTTCGCTGTCCTGACCTTAATTTTCGATGTACAGATTTCATTTTTGTACCAATGTGTTCGCAATAGAATGATCTATAAGAACATATGCATGTCACCAAAGCATGAGTTAAAGCCCACAAAAAGCTAAAGAACTACATCGGGGTTGTTTGTGGACCTGCGTAAAGCTTTTGACACTGTCAACCACCAAAACCTTCTTCTTAAATTACATCATTATGGAGTCAGAGGACACTCCCTACAATACCTCAAATCCTACCTTACTGACAGGCTCCAATATGTTTCTGTGAATAATACAATTTCTCCCACCCTACCCATCAACATTGGTGTTCCCCAGGGCAGCATACTTGGCCCTCTCCTCTTTCTCATCTACATTAATGACCTTCCAAATGCCTCCCAACACCTCAAACCAATTCTATTTGCTGACGACACAACCTTCATTTACTCCAGTCCTGATCCCCTTGCTCTAAATGCTACAGTAAATACTGAGCTAAATAAAGTCCATCTGTGGCTAACTGCCAACAAACTCACCCTTAACATTGACAAAACCTTTTATATTCTGTTTGGCAATAAATCCTCTAATCAAATAAATCTCAAAATAAACAATACCCAAATTTGTAACAAATTAGATGGCAAATTCCTTGGCATTCTCATTGACCACAAGCTTAATTTCCAGGGACACATTCTAAACATATCAAAAAAAGTTTCAAAAACTGTGGGCATTCTTTCTAAGATCAGATATTATGTACCACGCCCTGCCCTGGTGACTCTCTATTACTCCCTTATCTATCCATATCTCAACTATGGTATTTGTGCTTGGGGCTCTACTACCCAAAATCACTTACGTCCTCTAATTACTCAACACAAAGCTGCTATTAGGACAATATCCAATTCTGGCCCCAGACATCACTCGGTACCCCTACTTAAATCTCTGAATATGTTAGACTTTAAGTCACTGCACATTCTCTCATGTGTATTATACATATATAAAACGCTAAACTATAATGCCAATCCTGATCTCAAAAGCTTCATAGAAGGTTGTATCAGAACCCATGAGCATCACACCAGAAATAAATACAGTTTTGATATTCCTAGAGTACGACTTAATCAAACTAGAAATGCTCTACAAATCAAGGGGCCCAGAAATCACTAGCCGTGAGCTCCAAACAGCTACGAAATGTTTCTATTCTTTTCAGGGTTGTCAACTCCACACTTGTCCTACAGCGTTAAATTTGGTATCAATGCGATTGCAATTAAATTCCCTACATGGACATATGCATATAAATATAGAATCATGATCGCAGCCCACACCAAGAGTGTGTGAAGTGGGCGATAACACGCGCCATGTCAACAATACAATAGTCTTTCCACTAAGTTACAATACAATGCCGTTCTCCCAAATAGGCCATGTGCCTATTAGAGAAAATGGAAATTTAATGGCAGACATTTTCATATGATCCCCAAGTCGATCGAATAAGAATTGGATTTTATACAAATATCTTTTAATCGCGCCGTAAATTTACGATGCTCCCGCAACTCGTGATACACTTGCGTGTATTTACGCGTCGTTTATTTACGACAACGGGGCGCTAAAGTGTAAAATATTAACATGCTAAACATTAACTCCTTCCACACATTCTCTTGTGTCAAGTACATTTACAAAACCTTGTTCTTAAATGCAAACCATGCTCTGAAGCTCTCCCTGGACAGATGTAATAGGACCCATTATCACCACACCAGAAATAAATATCTCTTTGATATCCCCAGAGTCAAACTTAATCTGTGTAAACACTCTATGCAAATTAAGGGACCTAGTCTATGGAACACACTCCCTACTGAATTGAAAAGCTGTCAAACTTTTGCCTCATTTAAAAACAAAACAAAACGTACCTAATTTCATCATCATAGTTTCCTACTCTGAGCTTTAAA
Source organism: Procambarus clarkii (assembly GCF_020424385.1). Classification (NCBI taxonomy): domain Eukaryota; kingdom Metazoa; phylum Arthropoda; class Malacostraca; order Decapoda; family Cambaridae; genus Procambarus; species Procambarus clarkii. The sequence continues at coordinate 2,056,036 of NC_059591.1, forward strand.
TTTGCTCTGTATCTAGTGTTACCCAATCACCCAATCTTTATGTATTTAATCCAAAAAACTTTATCATTGTGTTCATTGCTGTCTTCTTTTAAGTGCTAGCTATATGCTGTATTGTGCCTGCTAAGTTTTGTTAAACTACCATCCAAGCTGTTAAAGCAATCAACCTGAGCTACCTATGTGCTTTAATATACCTACAGATTTCTCTCATCTTCCATTTTTTTTACCTTGCTATATACGTGTTATCATTTTTATAAATTTTGCTAGTTATTTACCTACTAAATTTTTTTTTAGATTAAGGACCTGCCCAAACGCTGCGTGTACTAGTGGCTTTACAAGAATGTAATTACTATGCTATGTATCTTCACAATCCCAGTGTACCTTCTTGTATATATATATATATATATATATATATATATATATATATATATATATCACACCCCAGAATATATACTCCCAGGAGCCACGCAACTGGTATGTACAAGACGCCTTAATCCACTTGACCATCACGACCGGACATAATGAGGTGATAGCCGAGGCTATTTGAACCACCCCACCGCCGGCACTCGGATAGTAATCTTGGGCATAGCATTTTACCAAATCACCTCATTCTTTGGGGCACACGTGAGGAACACAAATGCGAACAAGCCTGAATGGTCCCCAGGACAATATGCAACTGAAAACTCACACCCCAGAAGTGACTCGAACCCATACTCCCAGGAGCCACGCAACTGGTATGTACAAGACGCCTTAATCCACTTGACCATCACGACCGGACATAATGAGGTGATAGCCGAGGCTATTTGAACCACCCCACCGCCGGCACTCGGATAGTAATCTTGGGCATAGCATTTTACCAAATCACCTCATTCTTTGGGGCACACGTGAGGAACACAAATGCGAACAAGCCTGAATGGTCCCCAGGACAATATGCAACTGAAAACTCACACCCCAGAAGTGACTCGAACCCATACTCCCAGGAGCCACGCAACTGGTATGTACAAGACGCCTTAATCCACTTGACCATCACGACCGGACATAATGAGGTGATAGCCGAGGCTATTTGAACCACCCCACCGCCGGCACTCGGATAGTAATCTTGGGCATAGCATTTTACCAAATCACCTCATTCTTTGGGGCACACGTGAGGAACACAAATGCGAACAAGCCTGAATGGTCCCCAGGACAATATGCAACTGAAAACTCACACCCCAGAAGTGACTCGAACCCATACTCCCAGGAGCCACGCAACTGGTATTATATATATATATATATATATATATTAATAAATATATAAATAAATATGGGCCTAGTTTGTACGGACAAGATGGTGGGTCAGTAGACCAGGGAGGAGTGGGTCTGGTCTGTGTGGACACAGTGTATTCCAGGGACCGTAGGATTAAGGACTTGCCCGAAACGCTACGCGTACTAGTGGCTGTACAAGAATGTAACAACTCTTGTATATATCTCAAAAAACAAAAAAAAAAAAAAAAAAAAAAGTGGTGGGTCAGTAGAGCAGGGAGAAGTGGGTCTGGTCTGTGTGGACACAGTGGTGGGTCAGTAGACCAGGGAGGAGTGGGCCTGGTCTGTGTGGACACAGTGGTGGGTCAGTAGACCAGGGAGGAGTGGGCCTGGTCTGTGTGGACACAGTGGTGGGTCAGTAGACCAGGGAGGAGTGGGCCTGGTCTGTGTGGACACAGTGGTGGGTCAGTAGACCAGGGAGGAGTGGGCCTGGTCTGTGTGGACACAGTGGTGGGTCAGTAGACCAGGGAGGAGTGGGCCTGGTCTGTGTGGACACAGTGGTGGGTCAGTAGACCAGGGAGGAGTGGGCCTGGTCTGTGTGGACACAGTGGTGGGTCAGTAGACCAGGGAGGAGTGGGCCTGGTCTGTGTGGACACAATGGTGGGTCAGTAGACCAGGGAGGAGTGGGCCTGGTCTGTGTGGACACAGTGGTGGGTCAGTAGACCAGCGAGGAGTGGGCCTGGTCCGTGTGGACACAATGGTGGGTCAGTAGACCAGGGAGGAGTGGGTCTGGTCCGTGTGGACACAATGGTGGGTCAGTAGACCAGCGAGGAGTGGGCCTGGTCCGTGTGGAGACAGTGGTGGGTCAGTAGACCAGGGAGGAGTGGGCCTGGTCCGTGTGGATACAATGGTGGGTCAGTAGAGCAGGGAGTGCCCCTCACACCCACCTGAGGCATAAGCTACCAGCTTGAGAGCATCACTAGCAGCTGGGTCAGGATGACCTTCCTTGAGGTGCTTGAGAGTCTTGGCCCGAGCTGACAACATGGCCACCAGCGTCGCTTCACTTGCTGTCGACTGCAAATATACACAATACATTGTACATATAATTCGTATTATATGCGATCCTTTTATACAAAATATCATTCATTTAACATATTTTATATACACGATGCTTTTCACCAGGTCAAGTTTAATATACGGAATAGCATCAATGAGATAATCAGTAGGAGCCTAGGGAGTACAAAGTGTGCGGGTTCGAATCCCACTCATGGCTGCAGCACCGTTGTTCTTACCTGTATGACGCCACCACCGTTGTTCTCACCTGTATGACGCCACCGCCCTTGCCCCCTGAGGAGGCAAGGAAGTGTGGAGGGAGGCCGATAAGCTGGCCGAGCCAGTCCATCATAACCACCTCCAGCTCCGTGCAGGCCGGTGATGATATCTGCAGGACAGTAATGCGTGTGTGTGAATACTCTCCTTCTCTCTACACTCTGGAGAGGAGGAGGGAGAGGGGGGGGAGAGAGCGGAGGAGGAATGGGTAGGTGAAGAGAGTATAAGCGGAAGAAATGATTGAAGAGAGAGAGAGAGAGAGGGAGACAGTGAAAGGAAGGAAGGGGTGGTTGAAAGTAGGAAGGGAAGATCCCTCCAGAAACTGAAAGGTGTAGTTATCCCTCCAGAAGATGAAATTAAGGTCTTAATATTTCAGAAGTTGATAGACCTATTAGCTGGTCTGTAATAAACAGGTCACAACGTGAACTGAACATGTCACAACGTGTACTGAACATGTCACAACATGTACTGAACATGTCACAACGTGTACTGAACATGTCACAACGTGAACTGAACAAGTCACAACGTGTACTGAACAGGTCACAACGTGAACTGAACAGGTGACAAGGTACAACAGAGGAGTACTCACCCAGGTGAAGCCGATGCATCCAATGGCGTCACTCAACATGTCGGCCAAGATGGCCGGGTAGCTGTTGCCTGTCGGGAAGTACGCGTGGAACTGAGGGGAGTGCCAGTGTGTTACCTGAGAGAGAGAGACATGTGAGGGGAGTGCCAGTGTGTTACCTGAGAGAGAGACACATCTGAGGGGAGTGCCAGTGTGTTACCTGAGAGAGAGACACATCTGAGGGGAGTGCCAGTGTGTTACCTGAGAGAGAGACACATCTGAGGGGAGTGCCAGTGTGTTACCTGAGAGAGAGACACATCTGAGGGGAGTGCCAGTGTGTTACCAGAGAGAGAGAGACATGTGAGGGGAGTGCCAGTGTGTTACCTGAGAGAGAGACACATCTGAGGGGAGTGCCAGTGTGTTACCTGAGAGAGAGACACATCTGAGGGGAGTGCCAGTGTGCTACCTGAGAGAGAGACACATCTGAGGGGAGTGTCAATGTGTTACCTGAGAGAGAGACACATCTGAGGGGAGTGCCAGTGTGTTACCTGAGAGAGAGACACATCTGAGAGGAGTGCCAGTGTGTTACCAGAGAGAGAGACACATCTGAGGGGAGTGCCAGTGTGTTACCTGAGAGAGAGACACATCTGAGGGGAGTGCCAGTGTGTTACCTGAGAGAGAGACACATCTGAGGGGAGTGCCAGTGTGTTACCTGAGAGAGAGACACATCTGAGGGGAGTGCCAGTGTGTTACCTGCGAGAAAGAGACACATCTGAGGGGAGTGCCAGTGTGTTACCTGAGAGAGACACACATCTGAGGGGAGTGCCAGTGTGTTACCTGAGAGAGACACACATCTGAGGGGAGTGCCAGTGTGTTACCTGAGAGAGACACACATCTGAGGGGAGTGCCAGTGTGTTACCTGCGAGAGAGAGACACATCTGAGGGGAGTGCCAGTGTGTTACCTGCGAGAGAGAGACACATCTGAGGGGAGTGCCAGTGTGTTACCTGCGAGAGAGAGACACATCTGAGGGGAGTGCCGGTGTGTTACCTGCGAGAGACACACATCTGAGGGGAGTGCCAGTGTGTTACCTGAGAGAGAGACACATCTGAGGGGAGTGCCAGTGTGTTACCTGCGAGAGAGAGACACATCTGAGGGGAGTGCCAGTGTGTTACCTGAGAGAGACACACATCTGAGGGGAGTGCCAGTGTGTTACCTGAGAGAGACACACATCTGAGGGGAGTGCCAGTGTGTTACCTGAGAGAGACACACATCTGAGGGGAGTGCCAGTGTGTTACCTGCGAGAGAGAGACACATCTGAGGGGAGTGCCAGTGTGTTACCTGCGAGAGAGAGACACATCTGAGGGGAGTGCCAGTGTGTTACCTGCGAGAGAGAGACACATCTGAGGGGAGTGCCGGTGTGTTACCTGCGAGAGACACACATCTGAGGGGAGTGCCAGTGTGTTACCTGCGAGAGACACACATCTGAGGGGAGTGCCAGTGTGTTACCTGAGAGAGAGACACCTCTGAGGGGAGTGCCAGTGTGTTACCTGAGAGAGACACATCTGAGGGGAGTGCCAGTGTGTTACCTGAGAGAGAGACACATCTGAGGGGAGTGCCAGTGTGTTACCTGAGAGAGAGACACATCTGAGGGGAGTGCCAGTGTGTTACCTGAGAGAGAGAGACATCTGAGGGGAGTGCCAGTGTGTTACCTGAGAGAGAGACACATCTGAGGGGAGTGCCAGTGTGTTACCTGAGAGAGACACACATCTGAGGGGAGTGCCAGTGTGTTACCTGAGAGAGACACACATCTGATTGTGAGGTACCTGGTGGGGAGACTGTGAGGTACCTGTGAGGGGAGACTGTGACTAGTCTAGTTAGCAAACTAACTAGTTAGTTAGGAGACTAGTTAGCAAACTAACCTGTGAGGTACCTGTGAAGGGAGACTGTGAGGTACCGTGGTCATCGTGCTACTGGTGACCAGGTACACCCATGACCAGGTACTGGTGACCAGGTACAGTCAGGTACACCCATGACCAGGTACTGGTGACCAGGGTCAGGTACACCATGATCAGGTACTGGTGACCAGGTACAGTCAGGTACACCCATGATCAGGTACTGGTGACCAGGTACAGTCAGGTACACCCATGACCAGGTACTGGTGACCAGGTACAGTCAGGTACACCCATGACCAGGTACTGGTGACCAGGTACAGTCAGGTACACCCATGATCAGGTACTGGTGACCAGGTACAGTCAGGTACACCCATGATCAGGTACTGGTGACCAGGTACAGTCAGGTACACCCATGACCAGGTACTGGTGACCAGGTACAGTCAGGTACACCCCCATGACCAGGTACTCAGGTACACCCATGTGACCAGGTACAGTCACTGGTACACTGGTGACCATGACCAGGTACTGGTGACCAGGACCAGGTACTGGTGACCAGGAACAGTCAGGTACACTAATGACCAGGTACTGGTGACCAGGTACAGTCAGGTACACTCATGACCAGGTACTGGTGACCAGGACCAGGTACTGTTGACCAGGTACAGTCAGGTACACTCATGACCAGGTACTGGTGACCAGGTACTGGTGACCAGGTACAGTCAGGTACACCCATGACCAGGTACTGGTGACCAGGACCAGGTACTGGTGACCATGACCAGGTCCTGGTGACCAGGACCAGGTACTGGTGACCAGGTACAGTCAGGTACACTCATGACCAGGTACTGGTGACCAGGACCAGGTACTGGTGACCAGGACCAGGTCCTGGTACACTAATGACCAGGTACTGGTGACCAGGTACAGTCAGGTACACTCATGACCAGGTACTGGTGACCAGGACCAGGTACTGGTGACCAGGTACAGTCAGGTACACCCATGACTAGGACCAGGTACGGGTGACCATGACCAGGTACTGGTGACCAGGACCAGGTACTGGTGACCATGACCAGGTACTGGTGACCAGGACCAGGTACTGGTGACCATGACCAGGTACTGGTGACCATGACCAGGTACTGGTGACCATGACCAGGTACTGGTGACCATGACCAGGTCCTGGTGACCATGACCAGGTCCTGGTGACCAGGACCAGGTACTGGAGACCAGGACCAGGTACTGGTGACCAGGACCAGGTACTGGTGACCAGGACCAGGTACTGGTGACCATGACCAGGTACTGGTGACCATGACCAGGTACTGGTGACCAGGACCAGGTACTGGAGACTAGGACCAGGTACTGGTGACCAGGACCAGGTACTGGTGACCAGGACCAGGTACTGGTGACCATGACCAGGTACTGGTGACCAGGACCAGGTACTGGTGACCATGACCAGGTACTGGTGACCATGACCAGGTACTGGTGACCATGACCAGGTACTGGTGACCATGACCAGGTACTGGTGACCATGACCAGGTACTGGTGACCATGACCAGGTACTGGTGACCATGACCAGGTACTGGTGACCATGACCAGGTACTGGTGACCAGGACCAGGTACTGGTGACCAGGTACAGTCAGGTACACCCAGGACCAGGTACTGGTGACCAGGTACAGTCAGGTACACCCAGGACCAGGTACTGGTGACCAGGACCAGGTACTGGTGACCAGGTACAGTCAGGTACACCCAGGACCAGGTACTGGTGACCAGGACCAGGTACAAAAGTAGTCCATTACCCTCCAGTTCCCTCGTAAAGTGGAGAATGGCAGCTCCGCGTTTACTGTTGCGGCAGTAGTGGGTTAGAGTATGAGTGACTACGCGCTTTGTAACGTCGAGTCTCATTGGTCAACCCCCCCCCCCCTCCCCCCCCTCCTACACACCGGTCTATATAATTCACACTGCTATCAAAAGGAAAATAATGTAAAGCAGTTAATAAAAATTAATATATATAGATTAGTGAAAATAGGGCGATGGCTCTACTTTTGTGCTTAAGAGTTTATTGACCTTTTATGTAAACAATATAATATGTGTGATAATCTAAGTGTTGGCATTAGGCTGTTGAGGCAGAGACGACGTGACGTCACACAAAACGCTACCTTGATTATCATTGGCCGCCAATCAACAACTAACTAGTTAGTTTAGTTCATTTATTATGCACCCCATACCCATCTTGTGGGCGGTAGTGGAAAGGGTTACAGAGGCACATAATGGGCTCAGGGACTGAACCCCACAATTCATTTAGCTAAACAAGTTACAATCTTGATGAGCTAGTTACAAAATTCAATACACATCGTCACATCAAAAAATGGGCTCGAAATCGACCACAAGTACAGTTTCTAAATTAAGCAACTGACATGTGGAGAGCTAGTGTCTCAACTGATATGTTTGTCCTGCACACCGCCCCTATCCAGTGGGCAGCGGTGGATAGATTATAATCACTTAGTTACTACCTACAGTTAGCAAACTGGGGATATTTGGCCACGACTTCTGGTAATAGATAATTTTTAATGAAATATTTATACATGTCTTGTACATTTGGTCTTGAATTGTCTGTGATTTCACGTGTCTTTTCGCACTCCATCACATAGGGACGGAGGGTGTGCGAATAATTTAGTTGACACAGTTGACATTTTGTCAGGTCTATATTAGCAGGTTAATGAAAATTTATTGGACGGCCTGGCGTCAGAGAGGGCAGGTGTGTGGGCATGTTGCTCCCCAGTTGGCCCTCAAGGCTTGGAGCTGACGGTCATGTGACAGTTCTGTTATCTGTTTGGGGTCCTTCTGGTGTTGGGTGTGATTGTTCGAGGATGAGGTCCACCTTACCTCTGATGAAGTAGACTGCCTCGGCTGGCCTCGAGTCTTCCTCTTCGGTGGACCATACTTTGGTTGGTGTGGCATTAGTGGAGGTGCTCCATCACAAATTGGCGGATGTGATGGGCATCCAGCTCATTCATGACCAACGTGTGGTGGTCAAATTTCTGCAGCAAGGTGTGTTTCAGGAGTTCGTCAACAGATGTGAAGGGACACTCATTCCCTATGCTTAAAGGAACAGGCACAGTATGGGTAGTCAACCTAAGTGTGAAAACAGTATACGTGGCGGTGCGTGGAGCCCAGTTCCAAATGATGGATGGGCTGTTGGCCCCTCTGTTTTGGCAGTTTGAGAAGGTTCTTGTGCTCAGCATCCGTTGGAACTAGGTCTCTGCAGGCTATTGTAACGGCTTGCATGCCGGCACCAGGACTTTGACGATGTCCCTAGAACAGAATGTTCCGTCTTCGATATTCCTGATGGGGTATATCCTACAATGTGTGTATTCTAGTCAGACTTGTACATGTTTTCGGTGTGGGTTACTGAGGCACCTGGGGGCGGCGTGCTCAGTTGGTGGATACCCAGTCCCAGGATGCACCAGTAGGGGGTGTTGGCTGAGGGTGTTCAGCCTGCCAGCCTTCCAGAAGACAGGCCTGTCTGCGTGTGTGTCCCGAGTGTGAGCGAGGGGGAGATGGTACGACCTGCATTACCCGAGGTCGACAGACAGCCGGTATGTGTGGCTGCGATTGCACCTGAAGGGCTACGTGTCCAGCCTAATGTGCAAGTGAATGTACACAGTGTGCTGCTTGCAGTGGTGGTGGAGAAGGAGACTCTCGGGGTGTCCCTGCCTCTCTGAATGTCAATGGGCTTTGTTCTCTGGTGATTATCCTGATAGGTCTGGACTCGATACTGTGTTGCCACAAGGTTGTCGTTGCTTTAATCAAGGAGCATAATGTCCGAAATTGGGCTTGCTGCAGGGGTTAGCGGCTAGGTATGTTGTCGCGGGACTGTAGTAGTCCGCTGCCTGTGAATGTGTTTCCTGCTTTGGTGGAAACTCTGCATTGTTGTGGGTTTCAGGATGTGGCTGTGGTTCAGGGGCAAGCTTTGGACTTTACTTATGTCTTTCGTGTTTCGAGTTCACGGTTGGATAGGTTTTATTCTCATAAGTTGAAGGGGGCTGTGTACTCCTATCGTACCATTCTGGTAGCTTTATCTGATCATTGTATGGTGGTTGCAGAGGTTGGTGTTCGGAGGTTGATAGATTTGTGGAGGTTTGGTTGTGTAAATACTAGATTTGTGGGTTGAGAGAGAGATGGCCACAGGGGTGCAGGAACGTGCTGTGGTGGGAGAGTGGTTGTTTGGCGGAACGTATTTCGCAGAACTTACTCCGAAAGGAGAAGTATCGTGAGTCGGTGTTCTTGACTAGTCTCTATATGGCTGATAGTTAAATTTTGTCGAACACGGATGGAGTGATTTTGTACACTTGGCGGGAGCTTGAAGATCTTAATAGGAGGGTAGAGGTGGATCTGGGATTGGAGGATGTTTTCTTGGGCTCTATTCTCCTGGGTTGTCGTCGTTGGACTGTTCACTTCAGGAAGGTGAGGTCGTTCATACAGAGGTTTGGGATGTGGTTCGGTCCTTGAAGAAGGGTTCGGTGCCTTTGTTTTATGGGCTGCGGGCGGAGTTTTATGTATCCTGTTGGGTTGTAATTGGATCTGATTTCTTGGAGGTGGTCCAGTTTTGTTCCACGAACATGAGGTTGGTGAGGTTCAAATCGCTAGGCATTGTGCGGCTCTTTCCTAAGCCTGGTAACGTGAGGTTCTTTGCCATTTGGCGTCTGATAACTCTTCAAAATCAGGATTACAAGATCATATGAAAGCTGTTAGCGAATCGACTTCGGTCGGTGATGAGCTCCCTGGTTTCTCGGGAAAAGTTTTGTGGGTTGCCGGGTAGGTCATTGGTCCATTGCAACAACCTGGTCCGGGATCTGATTGTCTATATGTCGGAGTCTGGGGGATCCAGCAGCTTTGATCAATCTTGACTGGTTAAACTCTTTTGACCGTGTGACCATTGACTTTAGTTTGTGGATTTTGGAGAGGCTTGGAGATGCCTCACAGTTATATAGGTTGGGTGTGAATGTTGAATGCATGGTGTTGTAGTTGGGTGTGTATGTGAATGGGTTAATCAGTTCTTCGTTTGCCATTGGGTGCTCGGTACGGCAGGGTTGCTCCCTCTTGATACTTTTGTATGTTATTTTTCAGGACCGTTCTTTCCGGTGGTGTAATCTAGTGGCTATATCATTTCCCTGCAGTTGCCCAATGAGCTTGACCTATGAGAGTGTGAGGCATGCTGATGATATGACTGTTTGTAGCTACTGTGGATTCGGTGGTTGGTGTTCATGACGTGGTGCATAGCTTTGAGTTGGCCACAGGAGCTGTCATCAATCATCTGAAATCTTGTATTATGGGGTTAAGGTGTTGGGCTGGTCAGGGGTCATAGGAGGGGGTCATGGCTGAAGCTGGTGCAGTCTGTTCGCATGCTGGACATCACCAGATTTAGTTCTTTTGAGGAAGCGTTGCAGCATAATTGGGCGGCAGTTTCTCGCTTGGTGGTGGTGGTGGTAGTGGTGGTGGGGATGCTGTTCAAGAGGATCTTAACGATTTTTCAGTGGCGCTTATAGTGAATTGGCGAGTTCTTTCTCAGGTCTGGTATTTAGATCATTGTTTTCCTTTGAGCAGGGCCTGCACGCTGGATTTGGGAAAAGGTTGTTTATCGTTATGTGTAGTGTGGTGTGGCCGGTACCACCCGGTTCACCAGTCCCTCTTGTGTCCAGAGAAGGGTGGGATGAGTCTGACAAATGTGTATGTGAAGTCGTTGGCTGTTTTTTGGGTGACCTTTCATAGGGGAATAGGGTTGGGGATGGTCTCAATTCCTTGGCTCTGTATTTAAATTCAATTCGGGTGAGTTATCTAATCGGGGTGCAGGTCTGTCACCACGTTTTCGTCACTCTGCCAGTTTATATCTGTGAGGTACTCATTCTTTGATCGCTATGTAGGTCTCCTGGGTATATGTCTTTTGGTTGACAGTAGGTGTATCAGATGCTGTTAGGTCGTGTGGCTCACAGTGTGGAGGGGTTGTCCCATTATTTGAGTGGGAGTGGTTTGGGGTGCTCTGAGGGAGGGGCCCGTTTCTTGTCCCTAAACAAAAGGAGCTGATGTATCGATTTGTTCATGAGACTGGCTACCAAAGAGAAGTCGTTTATGTTTGGTATTGTGGGCTCAGATTGTTGTGCCCATTGTGGGAAGAGGGAATCCTAACCTCATGTGTTTTACTTTTGTCAGTGGGATTCTTGTTTGGTGGACTGGCTTTGGGAACTATAGCTCTTTTTGTGGGTCTAATTTGCAAGTAGATTTGCTGCGGTTTTTCTTCTTGTCATTTCTGAGAGGGAATTGTACACTTCATCACGTTTTATGGGTATTAATGTCAGACTACACTTTTTTGTCTGTGGGTTGGTAGGTTAGAGGGGGTACAATGTGGCTCAGCTCACGTAGATTCTTGAGGGGTCGGTTGCACTACACGATGTGGTGGATGCGGCGGTCGTTTCCGAGGGTCCTTGCTCGCTGGTTCACGGCAGCTGTTGTGGCTACTGCTCAAGTGTTGTAGGGTTTAGTGGGCAGCGGCGTTAGTCGTTGTTCAGTATTTTTGTCACGTGAGTTGGCGCTGTGTCTCCACTTTTGATTGATTGTGTGTGTTTCTCATCTGCTCTTTTGCTTGGATGTTTGAGCGAGTTGGATGTATGTGACCTACCATGAACACCCAAATCATGGAACTATTTACTCTACCCACCATGAGAGTAAGGACAAGACAAGAACATATCGATGCCAACACAGAAGACAATGTCCAACATAATAGGCCAATTACACTGGATTAATCTTTCTGTTTAGATAGGAGCTGCCTCGTATGGGCCAATAAGCCTTCTGCAGCCTCTATGTTTCACCTCACATTTATCCCTTATGTATCCCCCCATGTTTTCACCTTTATTGAATTATCACCTGACCCAGTGCGGATATAAAATCAACTAGTATTGTAAGATCTGTTCACTTGAGAATGAGCCATGGAGGTTCGAAACGTTGTGCAAATTATATAAATAAGTGTAATACACTCTATAGTAAATCACTTCTTTTCTTCACCTCAAAAGTACGAAATGAGTTTTGGAGAGCCCTATGCTAAGAAATATATATATATATATATATATATATATATATATATATATATATATATATATATATATATATATATATATATATATATATATATATATATATATATATTTTTTTTTAAAGTTTGTGAGGGTACCACCTCTGGTGCCAATGTGGGGACCCATAGCCTCGGAGAAGAAAATAAAAAGTATTCAGAGGAGACCTTGTGGTTTCTCACTGAACACTAATATTATCTTCTCCTACCACCCCCATTCTTTTGTATGTACACATATATATTTACTTTATTTGAACTTTGTTACAAAAAAGGAGTTACATATGGGTTACAAAGATGGTTATCATAGGTTGTCGAGTTCCTCCAGCTCCTCAGATGGCGGGCAGGAACCCTGGATGCAGTGCGCATTTCCCCTCTGTATCGCCACACTGAGGCGCTGGAAAAGAAAGCTTGCAGCTCTTGGGTCCCTTGTTGTTTCAATGAGCCTAGAACCCAGTTCCTTTAAAAAACTGGTAGCACTTTTACCCCAGGCGCCGAGTGTCTCAGAAGCAATGGGGACAAAATTGTAGCGGTGATCCAGGTCACTATACTTACGGGATTTGGCTGCTTCCCTGTGGGTGGCAGTGTGGGTTCTGGCTATATATATATATATGTCGTACCTAGTAGCCAGAACGCACTTCTCAGCCTACTATACAAGGCCCGATTTGCCTAATAAGCCAAGTTTTCCTGAATTAATATATTTTCTCTATTTTTTTTCTTATGAAATGATAAAGCTACCCATTTCATTATGTATGAGGTCAATTTTTTTTATTGGAGTTAAAATTAACGTAGATATGTGACTGAACCTAACCAACCCTACCTAACCTAACCTAACCTATCTTTATAGGTTAGGTTCGGTTAGGTAGCCAAAAAAGTTAGGTTAGGTTAGGTTAGGTAGGTTAGGTAGTCGAAAAACAATTAATTCATGAAAACTTGGCTTATTAGGCAAATCGGGCCTTGCATAGTAGGCTGAGAAGTGCGTTCTGGCTACTAGGTACGACATATATATATATATATATATATATATATATATATATATATATATATATATATATATATATATATATATATATATATATATATATATATATATATATATATATATATATATATATATATATATATATATATATATATATATATATATATATATATATATATATATATATATATACCTAGTAGCCAGAACGCACTTCTCAGCCTACTATGCAAGGCCCAATTTGCCTAATAAGCCAAGTTTTCATGAATTAATGCTTTTTTTTTTGACTACCTAACCTAATCTAACCTAACTTTTTCAGCGACCTAACCTAACCTAATCTATAAAGATAGGTTAGGTTAGGTAGGGTTGGTTAGGTTCGGCCATATATCTACGTTAATTTTAACTCCAATAAAAAAAAATGACCTCATACATAATGAAATGGGTAGCTTTATCATTTCATAAGAAAAAAATTAGAGAAAATATATTAATTCAAGAAAACTTGGCTTATTAGGCAAATCGGGCCGTGCATAGTAGGCTGAGAAGTGCGTTCTGGCTACTAGGTACGACATATATATATATATATATATATATATATATATATATATATATATATATATATATATATATATATATATATATATATATATATATATATATATATACGTCTCCAAGCTTTCCGTGCAGATCCAGCAGGTGAAATAGGGACCTTATGTCGTGCCAAGAGGACTGAATTACAAACTCTTGCACATGAGTATCAACTAGATGTTCCCCATGGAGCCAACAAAAATGAACTGCATAACCTGTTACTGGATCATCTCTTAGAGGAAGGTAAGATTGACTCTGAAACTCACGAAACTTACTCTATTGCAGATAAACCTGATTTTGGCAACGATGAAACTCAAACTAGAACTTGCCAAGATCGAACGAGAGCAGCAAAGGGAAGCAGCTGCCATACGAAAGGAAGAAAAAGAACGAGAAGCTGCCCTGGCAAAAGAAGATCTACAACTGAGGAAAGAAGAAGCCGCCTTAAGGAGAGAAGAACAAGAACGTGAGATTGCAACACTCCGTGAACGTGAGCGAGTACAGCTTGAAGCAAAACATCGTCACCTGGAGATGCAACGCGAGCATGACAAACAACAAGCAGCTCTGGCTATGGAATGTCGTCAACAAGAATTCGCGTTGGAAACTACACACCTCACTCAACGCCAGCAAGCTACCGCCAGTCTTCCAATAAGTTTCAATATCTCCCATGCAAGTAAGTTAATGCCACCATTTGTAGAGACAGAGGTCGACGTATTTTTTACCACCTTTGAGACCCTTGCTAATCAACTTAGCTGGCCTGCCGACCAATGGGCTACCCTTCTCAGAGTACATCTCACAGGTAGAGCTGCAGTTACACTCAGTACTTTGGCGACTGAGAATGACTACCAGACTCTGAAACAAGCAGTGTTGGACGCCTACCTTCTCTCCACCGAAAGCTACCGAAGAAAATTCCGTGACCACCTAAAGGCAAGTACCACTACCTTTCTCGAATTTGCTAATACCAAAAGGAGATATTTTATGAAATGGCTGGAAGCAGCACATGTCTCTACCTTTGCAGAACTCGTCAACCTCATGCTAGTTGAAGAATTCTTGAGACGTGTGCCGCCTCCTGTCCGTTTATATTTAGCAGATAAAGAAGAGACCGACTACCTAAAGTGTGCTAAGTCGGCTGACACTTACAGCCTCATCCACCGGCTGACACCAGAACCACCTTCCAGTAAGAAGTCTTGGTACAGTTACGAGAAAGTGAGTACCGATCAAGCTGGCTCGCAATTGTACTGTAAGTATTGTAGACTCTATGGAGATACCATAGATAAATGTGGTAAGTCTCAATACAAAGGTAATACTGAATCCACTAAACCCAAACAGACTCCTCCTAAGTCCGGTAAACCTGTGATGAATGTTGGTGTTCATGTTAATGATCTTTCTCTCTTCAGTAAACACCTGTATCCTGGAACTGTCTCTACCAACGGTTCAGATCCGGAGGGACGTTTCAAACTGAAGATCTTGAGGGACACAGCGGCTCTTCAATCAATCCTTTTGAAATCAGCTGTGCCCAATATCGCCTACACCGGGGAAACCGTCTTCATCACTGACCTCACTGCTACCACTCCTTATCCTCTCGCCAGAGTCCACCTGGATTGTCCCTTCGTGACCGGTGAAGTCCAAGTCGCCATCAGGGAAAAGCCTTTTCCCATGCCTGGAGTGCAACTTCTCCTGGGCAACGACTTGGCAGAAGACCTGCAACCGACCAACCTGATCGTCATGGACAAGCCCCAGGTGTGTACCTCTGTAATGAATAATCCCATCTTTGAGTATGTTCCAGCAAAGGTTCAAGAGAGTGATGAAGTTTCTCCTCCGGTTTTGGTGACCACCCGTGCACAAGCTGCACGACCACAGCCAGTTGACTCTACTGCTACCGCTGTCTCTCAAGACCCTCAGAAACTACCTCCAAATCTTACCACGTTGGAGTTCCGTAAGTTACAGAGGGAAGATCTTACCTTGACACCATTATTCTTCAAGGCTGAGACTCAACCTGACAGTATTCCTGGGTTCTTTCTAGAGAACGAGTTGCTCTACCGCAGATACAGACCCAGTAAACTGAAGGAGGAGGACGACTGGGCCAATGTCGAACAACTAGTGATTCCTGCCAGCCTGCGGCCCACTATTCTACACCTGGCCCACGGAGCACTTTCGCACTACGGTTTTAACAAAACCTACCACGGAATCCGTCAAGACTACTACTGGCCAGGTATGGTAAATAGCGTCAAACAGTACGTCAAACAGTGTCATACATGTCAGAGGGCGGGTAAACTGAACATCTCTATCCCCAGAGCACCACTGACACCCATCCAGGTGCCTGCGGAACCTTTCCACAGACTTATTATAGACTGTGTTGGTCCTTTACCTCGGACCAGTTCTGGCAACGCCTATATACTAACCATCCTGTGTCCTACCACCAGATTCCCCATAGCAGTTCCAGTAAAGAACATTACAGCTGCTACTGTGGTGAAACACTTATTGAAGATCTTCACCCAGTATGGATTTCCAAGGGAGGTTCAGAGCGACTGTGGCACCAACTTCACATCACACAGGTATTGTCCAGCCCCTATCATCCTGCTTCACAGGGTTCTCTTGAGCGTAGTCATCAGACTATGAAAGCACTCCTGAAGAAGTTTTGCAATGAAACCTCTAAGGATTGGGATAAACAACTAGATCTCATTATGTGTATATTTAGAAGTCTTCCCAATGAGTCTCTAGGAGATCCTCCTTATGAGATGCTCTACGGACGTAAGTGCCGTACTCCTCTCAAAGCTTTTAAAGACTCTCTACGTGATGCCACCTTCAGTGAGCATCAGAATGTGCCCCAGTTTCTTCAAAACCTACAACACATTCTAGAGAGGGTGCATAACTTTGCTAAGGATAATCTATTGAAAGCCCAGGAGAGGATGAAGACTCATTACGACCAGAACAGCAAAGTAAGGAAATTTAAACTGGGAGACTTCGTGTTGGCCTATTTCCCTATCCCAGGATCTCCCTTGCAAAGCAGGTTTTCAGGACCCTACCGCATCAAGGAGTGCAGAAACAGCCACAACTACATTCTAGAGACTCCAGATAGGCGGCGGAAGACCCAGTTGTGCCAAGTCAACCTCCTGAAGCTATATAACGGTACTCCTCCCACTGTGTTAGTAGCCTATTCTACCTTTAAAGGTCCATACATCCACAGTGAGACCTTCCCTGCTTCTCCTCCCGAAAGCACTGACACTGAGTCAGCGCTTTCCAATTCGGAAATCCTAACTGATCTTCATAACCATTTTCAGGACCATAATAGTGCTCCTTTGCCATATTCTAATCCTATGCTCACCTCGCCAGATATCACGAAGCCTTTCATCCTCCATGTCGACGCCAGTAGTACCAGCATCGGGGGTGACCTAATGAAACAACGAGGCGAGGAGAATAAACCTGTTAGCGACCACAGCTACAAGGAACTACAGCACAATCGACAGGGAGCTACTCATCGTCCTGAATCTACAGCACTTTGCTCCAAACCTAAAAAGTGCTCGGTCTACCACCATCTACACGGACTACAACACCCTACACCTCCTGCAGCAAGCCCAATTCAACAATCGACAGCTTCTACAATGGGCCTGATATCTGCAGAAATTCAACCTGGAGATCTCTACATCACGGGGTCTAACAATATCATAGCCAACGCCCTCTCCAGAGTCTATGAAGTAGAGGCAGCTCCACCTATCACTCTACCACATGAAGACGTAAATTCTTCCGGAATCGCAGGTTTCGGGGGAGAGTTGTGACGATAATCTCTTTCAAGAGAGATTGAGCCTGCTCTTCCCTATATCATTTACGTCATTCTACAAGCACAAGATGCTACATTAAAGATACGTCTACCAGTATCACAAAACGTTTTGCCCAGGAAGCAAAGCGTACCTTGCACCACCCGACACGCCGGCTCTCCACCCGTCGTCAATGAGCAAACTACCCATTCTCCACCTGCCTGCTCCTGATTGGCTGGTGTATCGCCGACAGCACACCTGCACCTGCACTCACGCCCTCTACCTGAGTCGACGTCTGGGCCAGCTCACGCCGTCCTCCTCAGAATATCTTTGTGCTCTTAGAAGTTGACATCTCTCTCTGGTAGACTAAGCCCTGGCTGTCGTGTACTAAGGGAGGTGGCAGCTCTAGCCAATATTCTCAGCACCTGATTATTATTGTCTTGCACATTATTTTATATTAGAGTAAATTTCCATATCTATTAATTATTCATGTTGTTTTGTTTGTTGACTTGTTTTGAATTTTACGTAGGCCAAGGGATTGTCTTTGTTCATATCTTGTTTTCTAAAGTAATTAAAATTTCATTGTTTATATTTTGTGTTTTGTGTGTCTTCCCATTACCTTACCACAGACAAACAGGTAAGCAGTCTCTTTTTTTTTTGTAAGTGTGACAAGGCATTGCCACCTGCCATTGGAGGACTGCCGAACATCAACACTCCAACACTTTACCGTCACAATATATATATATATATATATATATATATATATATATATATATATATATATATATATATATATATATATATATATATATATATATATATATATTTCATGAATTAATTGTTTTTCGATTACCTAACCTACCTAACCTAACCTAACTTTTTCGGCTACCTAACCTAACCTAACCTATAAAGATAGGTAAGGTTAGGTTAGGTAGGTTAGATATATGATCGAACCTACGTTAATTTTAATTCCAATAAAAAAAAATTGACCTCATACATAATGAACTGGGTAGCTTTATCATTTCATAAGAAAAAATAAGAGAAAATATAATAATTCAGGAAAACTTGGCTTATTAGGCAACTCGAGCCTTGCATAGTAGGCTGAGAAGTGCGTTCTGGCAACTAGGTACGACATATATATATATATATATATATATATATATATATATATATATATATATATATATATATACGACATATATATATATATATATATATATATGTCGTACCTAGTAGCCAGAACGCACTTGTCAGCCTACTATGCAAGGCCCGATTTGCCTAATAAGCCAAGTTTTCATGAATTAATTGTTTTTTGACTACCTAACCTACCTAACCTAACCTAACTTTTTCGGCTACCTAACCTAACCTAACCTATAAAGATAGGTTAGGTTAGGTTAGGTAGGGTTGGTTAGGTTCGGTCATATATCTACGTTAATTGTAACTCCAATAAAAAAAAATTACCTCATACATAATGAAATGGGGAGCTTTATCATTTCATAAGAAAAAAATTGAGAAAATATATTAATTTAGAAAAACTTGGCTTATTTGGCAAATCGGGCCTTGCATATTAGGCTGAGAAGTGCGTTCTGGCTACTAAGTACGACATATATATATATATATATATATATATATATATATATATATATATATATATATATATATATATATATATATGTCGTACCTAGTAGCCAGAACGCACTTCTCAGCCTACTATGCAAGGCCCGATTTGCCTAATAAGCCAAGTTTTCGTGAATTAATATATTTTCTCTAATTTTTTTCTTATGAAATGATAAAGCATCCCATTTCATTATGTATGAGGTCAATTTTTTTTTATTGGAGTTAAAATTAATATAGATATATGACCGAACCTAACCAACCCTACCTAAACTAACCTAATATATCTTTATAGGTTAGGTTTGGTTAGGTAGCCGAAAATGTTAGGTTAGGTTAGGTTAGGTAGGTTAGGTAGTCGAAAAAACATTAATTCATGAAAACTTGGCTTATTAGGCAAATCGGGCCTTGCATAGTAGGCTGAGAAGTGCGTTCTGGCTACTAGGTACGACATATATATATATATATATATATATATATATATATATATATATATATATATATATATATATATTTTTAGGGGTACCATCACTGGTTTAATTAAAGGGACCCACATCCTCGAAGAAGAAAATAAATAGTGTTCAGAGAAGACCTTGTGGATTCTCACTGAATACTTTAATCTTTTCCTCTTCTACCACCCCTATTATTTTTTTATATTTTTTTATTTGATTTTATTGCAATGCTACAGTTAATATACAATATACAATACATATATATATATATATATATATATATATATATATATATATATATATATATATATATATATATATATATATATATATATATATATATATATAGAGAGAGAGAGAGAGAGAGAGAGAATTATTGTGAATCCGTCAATCCCATGGGGTTATGGAGTTGTGCCCTGGGTGTCTAGTTGTTGTAGTCTAGTTGGATGAAACATCTTCTGTGGCTGTGAAGGCCAACCCGAGAATGACAGTCCCGACTACAGTGAGCGCGCAGATAAACGCCGAAGTGGATGCCTCTGAGAGAGGTCAAGACCTCCTCTGAAGTCTATTATCCTCCGCCTGCCTCTTCAGTTCATCCTCGAATTGCTGGAGTCCCTTCTGCACTTTGCATCTCCAGGCACATCTGTCCGCAGCTGCTGCCTCCCAAGTGTCGATGTTCATCTGCTTGAGGTTGCGTTTGCAGGCATCTTTGAAACGCAGCTGAGGTCTTCCGGTGGGTCTCCTTCCTGATGCCAGTTCTCCATACAAGAGGTCCCAGCCATCGCATGCATCTCTGCTTCACGAGAGTAAACATTGGAGTGACTCCTGTTCTCTCAAGTACTGTGTTTTTGGTGACGTGGTCTTTCCACGTGATGTCAAGGATGCGTCTCAGGTTCCGCATGTGAAAGGTATT
This sequence comes from Procambarus clarkii, assembly GCF_020424385.1. Taxonomy (NCBI): domain Eukaryota; kingdom Metazoa; phylum Arthropoda; class Malacostraca; order Decapoda; family Cambaridae; genus Procambarus; species Procambarus clarkii. Next base: position 2,076,459 of record NC_059591.1, read on the forward strand.
GAGCCGTCTCTCCTGGCGAGAGCGCAGGGTCGAGGATACCGAGCCGTAAAGAAGTGTACTCACCACACATGCCATTTTGACTTGGTGTGCCTTGGTGTGCACTGTCAGTTTGGCATTTTCTCAAACGTGCTTTGTGAGCCTGGCCAGTGTTGTCGCGGCCTTCCCAATACACCTGTTGAGCTCAGTGTCCAGGGAAAGGATGTATGACATTGTGGAGCCCAGGTACACAAACTCGTGAACTGCCTCCAGCACACAGTCTGCTTTGTTTATGCAGGGTAGCTCATTGGCGTCTTGTCCCATCACCTGTGTCTTCTTCAGGCTGATTGTCAGGAAGAATGCGGAACAGGCTGCGGCAAAGCAGTTGAGTAGCTGTTGCAGGCCTTCTTCTGTGTGTGTGTGGTGATCGCTGCGTCGTCGGCAAAGAGGAACTCCCTGAGGATTCGGATCTGTACTTTCGTCTTTGCTCGGAGTCTGGATAGATTATAGAGCTTTCCATCAGATCTTGTACAGAGATAGCCACAGTACAACCACTACCACAGAGATGTACAACCACAGAGATGCCCTCTGTGGTTGTTCCAAAGGCATGCCTGATGAAGATCGCGAAAAAGATGCCGGACAGGGTTGGAGCAAGAACGCACCCCTATTTAACACCACTGTTAATGTTGAATGGTTCAGAGTTGAGCTGTCGTACACAACTGTTCCCTTCATGTCCTTGTGGAACGATTGTATCATGCTGAGTAGGGTGGGTGGGCAGCAATTTTGGCCAAGATCTTGAAGAGTCCGTTCCTGCTCACGAGGTCAAAGGCCATTGTAAGGTCAATGAAAGAGATGTACAACACTTTTCTCAGCTCCCTGCACTTTTCTTGAAGCTGTCTCAGGGAGAACACCATGTCAGTGGTCGACATCTCTGCTCGGAAGCCACACTTTGACTCAGGGTACACTCTTTCAGCAAGAATGTGAAGCCTAACCAAGACGACCCTGGCGAAGAGTTTGCCGACGACGCTGAGGAGGGAGATGCCGCGATAGTTGTTGACATGCTTCTGTCACCTTTATTTTTGTAGAGAGTGTTGATGTTTGCATCTCTCGTGTCTTGTGGCACCGAGCCCTCCCTAAAGCACTGGCACAGAAGTTCATGAAGCTCAGTTTTAAGTGTTCCACGAGCGCACTTGAGAACTTCAGGCAGATTCATGTCGTCTCCTGGGGCCTTCCCTGAGGAAAGTGAATCCACTGTTTTCTCATCTTCTTCCACAGTCGTTTCAAGATCAAGTTCATCCATGATGGGCAGGCACTCGATTGCATCCAAAGCCTCTACGCTGACCACGTTCTCTCTGGAGTAGAGTTGGGAGTAATGTTCCACTCAGCGATTCATCTGTTGATAACAGTCTTTAATGATCTCTCCCAGTGGCTGACTTCAGAGGAGCCGTCCTGTTTTGTGTAGGGCCTGTTGCCTGTTTGATCCCTTCGTACATGCCTCTTATGTTGCCGACAGTGGCTGCAGTTTGCATGCTAGAACAAAGTCGAAGCCAGTAATCGTTAGCACAGCGCCTCGCAGTTTGTTGAACTCAACTGCGGGCAGTACGGAGGGTCTGTAGGTTCCTTTCTGAAGGAAGGTTCTTGTAGGATGAGAGAGCTCGTCTCTTTTCCTCTATGAGGGGTAACAGTTCATCTGCACTGGCCTCGAACCAATCTGCTGACTTGTTCTGCCTCTTACCGAAAGTGGATATGGCTGTGTTGAAACCAACGCCCCTGAGATGTAACTACCTCTCACTTGCGCTATAGCAGGGTGGTACAGGAAGGGCATTTACCAGCGTACCAGTGAAATCCTCCATCTTGTGAAGGTCATGGGTCTTGTTTACGTTAATGCGTGGTCTTCTCTCCTTCTTTGCTCTGTGGATTTTCCGGGGCTACAACTTTACTCTGCAAACGACGAGAGAGCGGTCGGTGTCACAATCTGTGCTGTGGAAGCTGCGGGTCAGTTTGACGTTTCTCAGATTGCTACGCCCCATAAGTACCAGGTCGAGTTGGTGCCAATGTTTAGACCTGGGATGTCTCCAGGAAAATTTATACTGGAGCTTGGTGTCGAAGAACGAATTGGTGATGCAGAGATCATGACAACAGCAGAACTCCAGGAGGCGCTGCCCACTCTCATTCATCTTCCCAAATCCAAACTGGCCCAGGCAGGAAGGCCAAGAGCTGTGATTAGAACCAACTCCTACATTAAAGTCTCCCAGGAGGAAGACTGGCTCTTGTTGAGGTATGTCTCTGAGAGTTAGGCCGAGGTCATCATAGAACTCATCCTTTGCTTCGGTAGAGGTCAGTGTTGGTGCATAGGCGTTGATGAGGCTAACCATTCCTGCTGCTGTATGAACCTGAAGTGTGATGATCCTGCAGACCCCTCTGTGGGCAGTACTATGGACCCTAACAACCTGTTCCTGATGGTAAAGCTAATGCCATGCTCCCTTACCTCTTCTGGAGGTTTGCCCTGCCAGAAAAAAAGTAAAGTCCTTTTCCTGTATGCTGCCAGTCGTGGGCAGATGTGTCTCCTGCAGGGCGACTATGTCCATCCGGAGCCTGCGTAGTTCATTGTCGATCACAGCTGTCTTGCGGGCGTCGTTCACTTCCAGTACATCTTCCGAGAGACCCGGTGTCATGGTCCTTACATTCCATGTTCCCAGTTTGAGAGCTGGGTGGCTCTGTGTTTGTATTCTTTTGCTTGGTGCATGGGTTGACGATCCGCTTATTGGATTGTGGCCTAAGCCCCACGCTCCCAGTGGAGAAGGCGGACCATGGCGGGATAGCATCTTATTGATCTTATTGACTGGGGGCTGCCCAGCTTGAGGCAGGCAGTAGCTGTTGTATGAAATCGGATGATTTCTCCCACCAACGGAAGCAACCCCTGGCGCCTTACTCTACACCAATTGAGTGGTAGGCTTATCACCGGTAGCTATCGTTTTCCGTGTTGAGCCATCGCCAAGGCGATGCTGGAGTGACCTCTCCAGGGCACAGGCCTGGGCAGTAATTATGGAGAACCGGCTGTTGCCCATACAGCAGATCCACCCTCTCCACGCCACCGATGTGATCCAAGGGAAGGGCAGGCGCCGATACTCTTGGCACCAGTGTCGTCGCAGGAGTTGCCAGAATGTAGCTGTAAACAGCTGCAAATTGCCTTAGGGACTCTGACTCTGGATTTTTCCTTAGGGTTGACTCCCGAAGCCTTTCCGATGAGTGTGTTTAGCTGAAAGACAGCAGAGGTTTGAATTCGGGGTTTTCCTTCCCCTAGATGAGCTGCCTTCCCAGGCTAACGAATCCCATCTGCCCAAAGCAACTGGTTTTAAGGCGCCAGAGGCCCGCCTTCGCCCCTTCTGTTGGTAGAAGGAGTTTTGTCGGGCCTAGAGGCTAAGCCACAAGTGCAGGCCAGGAGCTGGACTTGGTTGTCAGAGGCTATTTGAGACGCATATGCCATCAGGGGCACTTTACAGGCTGTGGGAGCTTATCTCTACAACCCTTCCCCCTGGCAATAACAACCACTTGGATCACACATTATATTGTTTAAATTAAAGGGCAATAAACTCTTAAAAACAAAAATGGAGTCATCTCCCTTTTTCATTAATCAACATGAATTTATTTATATTCACTGCTCTACTCTACATTCCTTTTGATAGCAGTGTGGATTATATAAACCGGTGTGTGTGTGTGGGGGTGGTTTTGGCCCATGAGACTCGTCTTTACAACCACCGAGTTATTCATAATCTAACCCACTACTGCCACAACAACAAATGCAGTGTTGCCACTTTGCACATTCCATGGATTTGAGGGGTAAATGAACACTTTTCCTATACTTTACCATAGTTACTGTAATGTCTTACTGGCTTATCTGCTGAGCATGTACCATACCGTTACCTGCAGTAATGTAGTTAAGTCCCACTATTGAGCCACTTTAAAACTGTGACTTTTGCTAGTAAAGAGGGAATTGATTACCAACTTGGAGTGCCTTTGAGCAGCCTGAGGGCAGTAATATTCCGGGAACACCAACTAAATTTCGGAGACTTGAGGCAAAGTGAAATTCACACCAGTTACTCCATTTAGTGCCTTGTATAGCGACTGTTGTGATCTTCTTGTTGAATCACTTGTGACACAAAAGATTATTGATGTGTGTATTTATGTGGGTGATTAAAATGCATGTGTATGTATATATGTATACGTATGTATATGTACATGTATGCATGAGTATGTGTACATGTTTATATAACATTAATAATTTTGTAACTAGCGTCAAAAGATTGTTATTTGCTTAGCTAAACTAACTAGAGGGTTCAGTTCCTGAACCGATTATGTGCCTCTGTAATCCTTTACACCACCGTCCACGAGATGGGTATGGGGTGCATAATAAAGAAAGAAAGAAATTGAAATTTAAAACTGTAACTAGTCCATTACATTTAAATTGTCTCATCTACAGAACATTAGGTCCTAGTTTCTGCCCCTATTATGCAAGTGTGGCCGTTTTTCGCCTCCCACACCATAACTATGGGGTCCATTATTTTTTTTTTTTTTTTTTTTTTTTTTTTTTTTTTTTTTTTTGAGATATATACAAGAGTTGTTACATTCTTGTACAGCCACTAGTACGCGTAGCGTTTCGGGCAGTTCCCTGGAATACGATCCCCGCCGCGAAGAATCGTTTTTTCATCCAAGTACCCATTTTACTGTTGAGTTAAACAGAGGCTACAGTTAAGGATTTGCGCCCAGTAAATCCTCCCCGGCCAGGATACGAACCCATGACAAAGCGCTCGCGGAACGCCAGGCAAGTGTCTTACCACTACACCACGGACACTGATTATAAACCAGTTAAACTAACTAGTATAGTACCAGAAGCAGTGACACCACATACCCCAGGCATGATGACCCTCTCTATATCAGCCATAACATCGCTCCACTCGTCAGGGGTGTCAGGAGCCCGTGGTGGCAACAGTGGTCGCAGGTACCCGGGAGCCACCTCTGGCAACACTCGCCTGTAAACAATGTGGGAATGAAGTGCTGGCAACACTGCCAATATTGTTCCTCCTGCCCTCCCTACACTGATTGTTCCTCCTGACCTCCCTACACTGATTGTTCCTCCTGCCCTCCCTACACTGATTGTTCCTCCTGCCCTCCCTACACTGATTGTTCCTCCTGCCCTCCCTATACTGATTGTTCCTCCTGGCCTCCCTACACTGATTGTTCCTCCTGCCCTCCCTACACTGATTGTTCCTCCTGCCCTCCCTACACTGATTGTTCCTCTTGCCATCCCTATACTGATTGTTCCTCCTGCCCTCCCTACACTGATTGTTCCTCCTGCCCTCCCTACACTGATTGTTCATTTCCTATTGGCCTGGCTACACTGATTGTTCCTTTTTTACTGGGGCTGGCTACACTGATTGTTCCTTTTTTACTGGGGCTGGCTACACTGATTGTTCCTTTCCTACTGGGGCTGGCTACATTGATTGTTCCCTTCCTAGTGGGCTGGCTACAATGATTGTTCACTTCCTACTGGGCTGGCGACACTGATTGTACACTTCCTACTGGGCTGGCTACATTGATTGTTCCCTTCCTACTGGGCTGGCTACAATGATTGTACACTTCCTACTGGGCTGGCTACATTGATTGTTCCCTTCCTACTGGGCTGGCTACAATGATTGTTCACTTCCTACTGGGCTGGCTACATTGATTGTTCACTTCCTACTGGGCTGGTTACAATGATTGTACACTTCCTACTGGGCTGGCTACATTGATTGTTCCCTTCCTACTGGGCTGGCTACAATGATTGTTCACTTCCTACTGGGCTGGCCACAATGATTGTACACTTCCTACTGGGCTGGCTACAATGATTGTACACTTCCTACTGGGCTGGCTACAATGATTGTACACTTCCTACTGGGCTGGCTACAATGATTGTTCACTTCCTACTGGGCTGGCTACAATGATTGTACACTTCCTACTGGGCTGGCTACAATGATTGTACACTTCCTACTGGGCTGGCTACATTGATTGTTCCCTTCCTACTGGGCTGGCTACAATGATTGTACACTTCCTACTGGGCTGGCTACAATGATTGTACACTTCCTACTGGGCTGGCTACAATGATTGTACACTTCCTACTGGGCTGGCTACAATGATTGTTCACTTCCTACTGGGCTGGCTACACTGATTGTTCACTTCCTACTGGGCTGGCTACAATGATTGTACACTTCCTACTGGACTGGCTACAATGATTGTACACTTCCTACTGGGCTGGCTACAATGATTGTTCACTTCCTACTGGGCTGGCTACACTGATTGTTCACTTCCTACTGGGCTGGCTACAATGATTGTTCACTTCCTACTGGGCTGGCTACAATGATTGTTCACTTCCTACTGGGCTGGCTACAATGATTGTTCACTTCCTACTGGGCTGGCTACAATGATTATCTCCTTCGCATTGGTCCGGCTACTCTAATTGTTCCTAGAAAGGGTACCAACAGTGATTGTTCCTACTGTGATAAGTAACACTGACTGATCCTAAAGGGATTAGTAACACTGATTGTTCCTACTGGGGTAGAAACAGTGATTGTTCCTACTGGTGTAACAACCTTGATTGTTCCTACAGGGGTAGCTACAATGATTGTTCCTACAGGGGTAGCTACAATGATTGTTCCTACAGGGGTAGCTACACTGATTGTTCCTACAGGGGTAGCTACTCTGATTGTTCCTACAAGGGTAGCTACACTGATTGTTCCTACAAGGGTAGCTACTCTGATTGTTCCTACAGGGGTAGCTACACTGATTGTTCCTACAGGGGTAGCTACTCTGATTGTTCCTACAAGGGTAGCTACACTGATTGTTCCTACAGGGGTAGCTACTCTGATTGTTCCTACAGGGGTAGCTACTCTGATTGTTCCTACAAGGGTAGCTACACTGATTGTTCCTACAGGGGTAGCTACACTGATTGTTCCTACAGGGGTAGCTACACTGATTGTTCCTACAGGGGTAGCTACACTGATTGTTCCTACAGGGGTAGCTACACTGATTGTTCCTACAAGGGTAGCTACACTGATTGTTCCTACAGGGGTAGCTACACTGATTGTTCCTACAAGGGTAGCTACACTGATTGTTCCTACAGGGGTAGCTACACTGATTGTTCCTACAAGGGTAGCTACACTGATTGTTCCTACAGGGGTAGCTACACTGATTGTTCCTACAGGGGTAGCTACTCTGATTGTTCCTACAAGGGTAGCTACACTGATTGTTCCTACAAGGGTAGCTACACTGATTGTTCCTACAAGGGTAGCTACACTGATTGTTCCTACAGGGGTAGCTACACTGATTGTGCCCACTGGGGAAGAAACACTGGGTGGCAACTACTCGGGTAGCACCCTAGTAGTTGCCACCCTTTTCCAGACAAAGAGCTGGGATATGAGGACAGACTAAGAGCTGGGATATGAGGACAGACTAAGAGCTGGGATATGAGGACAGACTAAGAGCTGGGATATGAGGACAGACTAAGAGCTGGGATATGAGGACAGACTAAGAGCTGGGATATAAGGATAGACTAAGAGCTGGGATATAAGGATAGACTAAGAGCTTGGTTAGGAGGACAGAACACTATCGGTAACTTTGGACAGGACTTGCGTCCACTACAAAAAATATTTGTATAAAATTCACTTTTTATCCACTCGACCTCGGGATAGTATCAAAACATGCGCCTTTAGAATGCGCACAATTTGACACCAAAATAAAAAATGTAACATGAAACTTGATGTCCGAACACTTATATGATTATAAATAGGCTTTTGGTCAAAATTTTAAAATATTTGTCAAAATTCTATTTATTGTGCTATTATGTTGGGACTAGTTTTAAAATGCGCGCCTTTACGTCGCGAACAATATGATACCAAAATGAAAGATGTAACACAAAACTTTATGTCAGAACACTGGAAAGATACAACAAAAATTTGGGTTGATGGGCCTCTAGAATTAAAATATTTGTTAAAATTCCAGTTAGTGCTCTATTATTATGGAACTAGTTTTGAAATACGCGCCTTTTTATTGCGAACAATTTTATACCAAATGAAAGACGTAACACGAAAATTGATGTTATCAAACTGAACGAGTATACACATTAGGTCGCAGTGCACAAATTGGTGCTCGTTCACGGGTAACTTTAGGCTTCCTGCGGGGAGGCACTCCAGGCTTTTGTACATTATATTCATACACATCTGTAGGGAATATAATTGCGAACACAATGATAACAAAACGAGCGACGTAGCACGAGAATTAAGGTGAGAAAGCTGAAACGAGTATACACATTTAGGTGTCACCGCGCGCTTGCCTGCACGCTCGCCCGCACGTCGGGTGCATGACCCCTAAGTTGACCTCGCGACTGCCGGGTGACTGATAGTGCTAGGAGCTGAGATATGAAGACAGACTTAGAGCTGGGATATGAGGACAGACTTAGAGCTGAGATATGAGGACAGACTTAGAGCTGAGATATGAGGACAGACTTAGAGCTGAGATATGAGGACAGACTTAGAGCTGAGATATGAGGACAGACTTAGAGCTGAGATATGAGGACAGACTTAGAGCTGAGATATGAGGACAGACTTAGAGCTGAGATATGAGGACAGACTTAGAGCTGAGATATGAGGACAGACTTAGAGCTGAGATATGAGGACAGACTTAGAGCTGAGATATGAGGACAGACTTAGAGCTGAGATATGAGAACTGACTTAGAGCTGAGATATGAGGACAGACTTAGAGCTGAGATATGAGGACAGACTTAGAGCTGAGATATGAGGACAGACTTAGAGCTGAGATATGAGGACAGACTTAGAGCTGAGATATGAGGATAGACTTAGAGCTGAGATATGAGGACAGACTTAGAGCTGAGATATGAGGACAGACTTAAAGCTGAGATATGAGGACAGACTTAGAGCTGAGATATGAGGACAGACTTAGAGCTGAGATATGAGGACAGACTTAGAGCTGAGATATGAGGACAGACTTAGAGCTGGGATATGAGGACAGACTTAGAGCTGGGATATAAGGACAGACTAAGAGCTGGGATATGAGGACAGACTATAAGAGCTGGGATATAAGGACAGACTAAGAGCTTGGATTTGAGGAGGGAGCCTAGCCAAGTGGACCCCCCAGGGGAATGGGTGGAAGGGAGATAATGGAGATAATGAGAGTCAAGGTCAAGTTGGTAATCTGATCTCTAGTGACGAGTGAGATACACCACCATTCTCACACAGACCCCTGGGTGACCATCACTCTCACACAGTCCCCTGGGTGACCACCACTCTCACACAGTCCCCTGGGTGACCACCACTCTCACACAGTCCCCTGGGTGACCATCACTCACACAGTTCCCTGGGTGACCACCACTCACACAGTCCCCTGGGTGACCACCACTCTCACACAGTCCCCTGGGTGACCACCACTCTCACACAGACCCCTGGGTGACCACCACTCTCACACAGACCCCTGGGTGACCACCTCTCTCACAGAGTCCCTGGGTGACCACCACTCTCACACAGACCCCTGGGTGACCACCACTCTCACACAGACCCCTGGGTGACCACCACTCTCACACAGACCCCTGGGTGACCACCACTCTCACACAGACCCCTGGGTGACCACCACTCTCACACAGACCCCTGGGTGACCATCACTCTCACACAGTCCCCTGGGTGACCATCACTCACACACAGACCCCTGGGTGACCACCACTCACACACAGACCCCTGGGTGACCATCACTCTCACACAGTCCCCTGGGTGACCATCACTCACACACAGACCCCTGGGTGACCACCACTCTCACACAGACCCCTGGGTGACCATCACTCTCACACAGACCCCTGGGGGTGACCACAGTCCCCTGGGTGACCACCACTTTCACACAGACCCCTGGGTGACCATCACTCTCACACAGACCGCTGGGTGACCATCACTCTCACACAGACCCCTGGGTGACCATCACTCTCACACAGTCCCCTGGGTGACCACCACTCACACACAGACCCCTGGGTGACCACCACTCTCACACAGTCCCCTGGGTGACCACCACTCACACACAGACCCCTGGGTGACCATCACTCTCACACAGTCCCCTGGGTGACCATCACTCACACACAGTCCCCTGGGTGACCATCACTCACACACAGTCCCCTGGGTGACCATCACTCACACACAGTCCCCTGGGTGACCATCACTCACACACAGTCCCCTGGGTGACCACCACTCTCACACAGACCCCTGGGTGACCACCACTCTCACACAGTCCCTGGGTGACCACCACTCTCACACAGTCCCCTGGGTGACCACCACTCTCACACAGTCCCCTGGGTGACCATTACTCACACACAGTCCCCTGGGTGACCACCACTCTCACTGTCCCCTGGGTGACCATCACTCACACACAGACCCCTGGGTGACCACCACTCTCACACAGTCCCCTGGGTGACCACCATTCACACACAGTCTCCTGGGGTGACCACCACTCTCACAATCTCCTGGGTGACCATCACTCTCACACAGACCCCTGGGTGACCACCACTCTCACACAGTCCCCTGGGTGACCACCACTCACACACAGACCCCTGGGTAACCACCACTCACACACACAGTCCCCTGGGTGACCATCACTCACACACAGTCCCCTGGGTGACCACCACTCTCACACAGACCCCTGGGTGACCACTACTCTCACACAGTCCCCTGGGTGACCACCACTCACACACAGACCCCTGGGAAACCACCACTCACACACACAGTCCCCTGGGTGACTATCACTCACACACAGTCCCCTGGGTGACCACCACTCTCACACAGACCCCAGGGTGATCATCACTCTCACACAGTCCCCTGGGTGACCACCACTCTCACACAGACCCCTGGGTGACCATCACTCTCACACAGTCCCCTGGGTGACCATCACTCACACAGACCCCTGGGTGACCATCACTCTCACACAGTCCCCTGGGTGACCACCACTCTCACACAGACCCCTGGGTGACCATCACTCACACAGACCCCTGGTTGACCACCACTCACACACAGTACCCTGGGTGACCATCACTCACACAGACCCCTGGGTGACCATCACTCACACAGACCCCTGGGTGACCACCACTCACACACAGTCCCCTGGGTGACCACCACTCACACAGACCCCTGGGTGACCATCACTCACACAGACCCCTGGGTGACCACCACTCACACAGACGCCTGGGTGACCATCACTCTCACACAGACCCCTGGGTGACCATCACTCTCACACAGACCCCTGGGTGACCATCACTCACACAGACCCCTGGGTGACCATCACTCACACAGACCCCTGGGTGACCACCACTCACACACAGTCCCCTGGGTGACCACCACTCTCACAGACCCCTGGGTGACCATCACTCTCACACAGTCCCCTGGGTGACCACCACTCTCACACAGACCCCTGGGTGACAATCACTCACACAGACCCCTGGTTGACCACCACTCACACACAGTCCCCTGGTGACCATCACTCACACAGACCCCTGGGTGACCATCACTCACACAGACCCCTGGGTGACCACCACTCACACAGACCCCTGGGTGACCATCACTCTCACACAGACCCCTGGTTGACCACCACTCACACACAGACCCCTGGGTGACCACCACTCACACAGTCCCCTGGGTGACCACCACTCTCACACAGACCCCTGGGTGACCACCACTCACAAACAGACCCCTGGGTGACCACCACTCACACACAGTCCCCTGGGTGACCACCACTCTCACACAGACCCCCGGGTGACCACCACTCACACACAGACCCCTGGGTGACCACCACTCTCACACAGACCCCTGGGTGACCACCACTCACACACAGACCCCTGGGTGACCACCACTCTCACACAGACCCCTGGGTGACCACCACTCACACACAGACCCCTGGGTGACCACCACTCTCACACAGTCCCCTGGGTGACCACCACTCTCACACAGACCCCTGGGTGACCACCACTCACACAGTCCCCTGGGTGACCATCACTCACACAGTCCCCTGGGTGACCATCACTCACACAGACCCCTGGGTGACCATCACTCTCACACAGTCCCCTGGGTGACCATCACTCACACACAGTCCCCTGAGTGACCATCACTCACACAGACCGCTGGGTGACCATCACTCTCACACAGTCCCCTGGGAGACCATCACTCACACAGTCCCCTGGGTGACCATCACTCACACAGACCCCTGGGTGACCATCACTCTCACACAGTCCCCTGGGTGAACACCACTCACACACAGACCCCTGGGTGACCACCACTCACACAGTCCCCTGGGTGACCATCACTCACACAGACCCCTGGGTGACCATCACTCTCACACAGACCCCTGGGTGACCATCACTCTCACACAGACCCCTGGGTGACCACCACTCTCACACAGATCCCTGGGTGACCACCACTCTCACACAGACCCCTGGGTGACCACCACTCACACACAGTCCCCTGGGTGACCACCACTCTCACACAGACCCCTGGGTGACCACCACTCTCACACAGACCCCTGGGTGACTACCACTCACACACAGACCCCTGGGTGACCACCACTCACACACAGACCCCTGGGTGACCACCACTCTCACACAGTCCCCTGGGTGACCACCACTCTCACACAGACCCCTGGGTGACCACCACTCACACAATCCAATGGTTGACCATCACTCACACAGTCCCCTGGGTGACCATCACTCACACAGACCCCTGGGTGACCATCAGTGACATTGACAGTGATGCAGGTGAGCTTAATATTAGCTTTCTTACAGTCAAAATGCATGCCCTAGAGATAAATCGCGAGATAGAATGGAAGAAATTAGAAATGGAACGAGAGAGACAAGATAAAGAATTAGAGATGAGACGTTTAGAATTAGAAGAAAGGAAAGCAGAAAGAGAAAGAGAAGAGAAACGAGAAAGAGAAGAACGAGAAAGAGAAGAGAGACGAGAAAGAGAAAGAGAAGAGCGAGAAAGAGAAGAGCGAGAAAGATAAGAGAAACGAGAAAGGGAAGAGCGAGAAAGAGAAGAGAGACGAGAGAGAGAACAGCGAGAGAGAGAAGAAAACGAAAGACAGAGACAACATGAACTAGAAGTATTGCGACTAGGCGGTGGTCGGAGGCTAACAACGGACACCAGCGGTTTCGATCCGGTAAGAAACATCAAAATGGTCCCCAAATTCAATGAGAGGGAAGTTTCGAAGTTCTTTGCAGCCTTCGAGAAAGTCGCTGCCTCTTTGGAGTGGCCAAGGGAGAATTGGGCCATCATGATACAGTCAGTCTTGACTGGGAAGGCCCAAATCGCTTACTCCACGTTATCCCTTGACGACTCCGGCGATTACGACAAGGTGAAGAAGGTAGTGCTCATGGCGTACCAATTGGTACTTGAGGCGTACAGGCAGAAGTTTAGGAACCTGAAGAAGACCTCAGAGCACACTTTCACCGAATTCGCCACCATCAAGGAGCGACTTTTCCAGGAATGGTGTGCCTCTCGGAAGGTGGAGACCAAAGAAGACCTCGAGCAGCTTATACTGCTAGAGGACTTCAAGGATTGTTTGTCTGGAGACCTGAAGACGTACTTAGAGGAGCAGCAGGTGGAGACCTTGAGTGCAGCAGCCACAATGGCTGAGGAATATATCCTGACTCATAGGCCGTCTGCTAAGTACGTCCCAAGGCATTACCAACGCCGGTTTGACAAACCTCAGGACGAAGAGGAAAGCCCCGTCCCACGAAGCGCTAAGAAGACGCCCCCAAGTAGCCCTCGAAGGAAAAGTCCTAGCAGTCCGAAACACCGGAGTCCGAGGAGGAATGTGGTGTGCTGGACCTGTGGGCAGAAAGGGCATGTAGCTGCTATGTGCCGAGGCAGAAGAGGTGGCGGCGCACGTAGGGAGGTGATGATGAGCTGTGTTACACCACCAGCAGGAAGCCAGTCGACGACGACGCAGGAAGAACCCAGATTGTTTTCCCCTCACACTTCAGGCGGGTATGTATCGAGTGATCATACTGGTAGATCAGTTGTAGTGCTCAGAGATAGTGGAGCAGCCCAGTCCCTGATCGTGAAGAGCTCGTTACCCGAGGGAGTAAGTGTGGACGGGAGACAACAGGTTGTCCTGGTTGGGTTTCCTAGGACGCAGTATATCGCCCCCTTAGTGCCAGTACATCTCGACTTGCCTTACTTCAGTGGCACCTGTGTGTTGGCAGTAGTCGATACCCTCCCTATGGCTGGGATTGACGTGGTACTAGCCAACGACTTGGTGACAGGTTGGAGCAACAATCTTCCCAAGGTCGTGGACGAGTCGGCCAGAACAGCAAGGTCTGAGGTAACAGGCAGTGGTAATATCCAGGTACAGTCAGATCCGGAATATACTATGTTTAATTTGTCCTCTCGCCTACAGGTTGAGAACGTTCTAGCAGTGTCTCCTGATTTTTTTCTCGACAAGGAACATGAGGTTACGATGGCAGAAGTTCCTGAGCAAGAAGAGAGGCCTTGTGTGCAGGCACCCACGGATACCAACGAGTCTGGAGCGAAGGCGGATGTGTACTTGCGGTATGGCATTGTACAGCGTTCATTGAACCGGCCAGAGATTCCCCAGACGTCAGAGGTATGTGAGGTGTGTTCGAAAGGTCTAGTGCCCTCTTTGGTCCAAACCAGGCTAGTGGATATAGCCGGTTATGGACATGACAGGCTCGGGAAACTTATCCCTCAATTGGCCCCATGTTTCTTAGCGATATTTTGTTTGATTCTCGTGTGTGTTCTCAGTAAGGATCAGTGGACGACCCGAAGGATGATGGCTCCCTTGAACATCAGATCCCAGGGATTAGAGACGTGCACTATGAGTGTTGCAGTCGAAGAAGGGACCTGGAAGGTGATGGTTGATACAGGAGGTACGAGATATGATAATGTGAGTGACTGTTTCCGACAGGTTGACACCCCCCGCGTGACTGCTGAGCCTCAATGCAGCGTTATGTGGAACGTTGGTCGACCTGATGGTGACCGAGCGAATGCCATCTGCGACGTACGAACAGCCCCGTTGGGACTAGGTGTGGACCTAGTAGAGTATGCTGTAAGTACTGTTTTACCCGCTGTCGCTGTCACTCTGAATTATCCGACCCCTGTATTCCAGGTGCCCGACTCCCTGAAGGACCGCCGGATCGGTACCAGAAATGCCGTCTGTGTCCAGCCATCATCGGTGCCACGACATAGGGAAGTGTCGAGTCGATCCTTACTTGAGAGATGTGAGATGATGCCCCTGCTTGACATCGCAGAGGAGGTGTGGAAAATTACGTCAGGCAGGCGATGACCTGCCTGACGTAACTTGAAAATTCAAGTTACGTCATTCGTCAAAGGGAACTTGAAAATTCAAGTTCCCTTTGTGCCAGGGTTTCTCCTTAGTACAGTTCTGTGGACGAGACAGCCTAACCGTTCCAGCTTACGGTATAAGTGAGTCCATTTGGAGATGTGTCGCCGTACTAATTTGGTTTGTGTCTCTTTTTATAGAACCCCAAACCAAATTCTTTTTGGTGGGGAGGTGTTACGAACCCGGATCCAGCGTCCGAGCACGGAGCAGTGACGACCGCGCCATCTGTGGGTCAGCTCCCGAAACCCCCTCCAAACGGACGACGACACCTGGTGAGGACGACGTGTACTGGCTACGAGGGCCAGTTTCCAGTCCTGTTCAGCGCTCAACACAGCCGCCGCTGACCTCTGGTGAGGTGGTGCTCAGACAACAACGCCATCTATTGAGTGGATATGTTGGGCGTTTGTGTCTGAGCCTGTAAGTGAGGTGTTTTAGTGTCCCTGTTATTGATGACGTGTCTGCTTACAGAGTCGACCTGGGACTGCTGTGATGGAAGTTGAGTCAGTCTACCCAAGGCAGCCGTCTCCATACCTTGTGCTTTGCTGCAGCAGCTGTGAAGTCGTTCCCCGGAAGAACACTGTGGTGTTACCCTGTCAGTGGAGTGGCAGTAGAAGGATTACCCGGGACCGACTGCTGGAGACGATTATCCACTGGGGTACTGAGGACAGGAGAGTGATTTGTGGTATCACACGAGGCTCCTGACTAGGGCGCTACCCTAGTATCGCTCGTGGAGTGGCCTGACCAGCCTTGCTGATCCGGAACCTGCCAGCAGACCTGCTGGACTTGTGGTTGACGGCCTCCACGGCGGTGCCCCCAGTGGAACTGTGTTTTGGCTGGCCTGTGTTTGGGGTAGACTCAGCTTGGTCGAAGGATTCGTCAAGAGACCACGAAAGCACCGAGGACTCAGCACCGAGAGTCTGCATCCAGAGTCTTCAGCAGAAGACAATTGTGTGAATAATTCCCCTGTATAGTGTTAATACCCCTCCCCCTGTGTACTCTTTTTATATATTATTTATTGGTGATGGTAATTATAATCTTAAGTTCTTAACTTTCTTTCCCTTCCCCCTTTAAGTTTCTTGCATCACGGATCTCATCCCTTGAAAGCCACTACTGGCTTGGGGCCGGATACAACTTCCTCTAACAACATCAGAGTAAGAACCCCGTTGCGTCCCGAGAGGGCCGTAACATAATTGGCATCCCCAGCGGGATCCGTCCCCTTGTTAAGTATGTTTGACAGGGGTGGTGAAGTGGCGTAATCCCTGTATATAATTCCCCCTGTGTGACGATTAGGACGTTATACGCCCTGTGCGGTGCTCAAGAGTGACTAAGTGCGATATTGTGCAATGCGGTGCTCGCTGTGATTAAGCGATTCAGTGCAATATTGTGTAGTGCGGTGCTCGTCGTGATTCAGTGCAATATTGTAGAGCGAAGTGTTCACTTGGATTCAGTGCAATATTGTGTAGTGCGGTGCCCGAAGTAATTACGTGCAATATTGGCAAGTGCAGTGCCAGGTGCGATAAAGTGCAATATTGGCGTAGAACAGTGCTCGGTGCGTTAAGTGCTAACGTGTAAGCGGTGTGTTAAGTGCTAGTTAAGTGTTCCATCTGTGACAATGGCAGAAAAAGCTACCATCGATGATCTGGACGATGTGCAGGCTTTTCTGAACAGAGAGGACTGTCTTGCCAGATTAAAATATCTGAGCAAACCGGAACTTGTACTAGTGAGCGCCTACCTGGAGATCAAGATCCGTGCCAGTGATTCCCGTGTGGAGATCTTGTCCAAGGTTCACCGGCACTTGAAGGCAGAAGAGAAACAGGAAGGCGAGGCTCCTAGTACAAAGGAAGGTGAGGAAATAGCTTCCACGGAAAAGGAAGATAAGGGCAGTGACATTGACAGTGATGCAGGTGAGCTTAATATTAGCTTTCTTACAGTCAAAATGCGTGCCCTAGAGATAAATCGCGAGATAGAATGGAAGAAATTAGAAATGGAACGAGAGAGACAAGATAAAGAATTAGAGATGAGACGTTTAGAATTAGAAGAAAGGAAAGCAGAAAGAGAAAGAGAAGAGAAACGAGAAAGAGAAGAACGAGAAAGAGAAGAGAAACGAGAGAAGAGAAAGAGAAAGAGAACGAGAAAGAGAAGAGAAGAGAAAGAGAGAGAGAAGAACGAGAGAGAGAAGAGAAAGAACGAGAAAGAGACGAGAGAGAGAGAGAGAAGAACAGCGAGAGAGAGAAGACAAGAGGAAAGACAGAGACAACATGAACTAGAAGTATTGCGATTAGGCGGTGGTCGGAGGCCAACAACGGACACCAGCAGTTTCGATCCGGTAAGGAACATCAAAATGGTCCCCAAATTCAATGAGAGGGAAGTTTCGAAGTTCTTTGCAGCCTTCGAGAAAGTCGCTGCCTCTTTGGAGTGGCCAAGGGAAAATTGGGCCATCATGATACAGTCAGTCTTGACTGGGAAGGCCCAAATCGCCTACTCCACGTTATCCCTTGACGACTCCGGCGATTACGACAAGGTGAAGAAGGTTGTGCTCATGGCGTACCAATTGGTACCTGAGGCATACAGGCAGAAGTTTAGAAACCTGAAGAAGACCTCAGAGCACACTTTCACCGAATTCGCCACAATCAAGGAGCGACTTTTTCAGGAATGGTGTGCCTCTCGGAAGGTGGAGACCAAAGAAGACCTCGAGCAGCTTATACTGCTAGAGGACTTCAAGGATTGTTTGTCTGGAGACCTGAAGACGTACTTAGAGGAACAGCAGGTAGAGACCTTGAGTGCAGCAGCCACAATGGCTGAGGAATACATCCTGACTCATAGGCCGTCTGCTAAGTACGTCCCAAGGCATTACCAACGCCGGTTTGACAACCTCAGGACGAAGAGGAGACCCCCGTCCCACGAAGCGCTAAGAAGACGCCCCCAAGTAGCCCTCGAAGGACTAGTCCTAACAGTCCTAAACACCGTAGTCCGAGGAGGAATGTGGTGTGCTGGACTTGTGGGCAGAAAGGGCATGTAGCTGCTATGTGCCGAGGCAGAAGAGGTGGCGGCGCACGTAGGGAGGTGATGATGATGAGCTGTGTTACACCACCAGCAGGAAGCCAGTCGACGACGACGCAGGAAGAACCCAGATTGTTTTCCCCTCACACTTCAGGCGGGTATGTATCGAGTGATCATACTGGTAGATCAGTTGTAGTGCTCAGAGATAGTGGAGCAGCCCAGTCCCTGATCGTGAAGAGCTCGTTACCCGAGGGAGTAAGTGTGGACGGGAGACAACAGGTTGTCCTGGTTGGGTTTCCTAGGACGCAGTACATCGCCCCCTTAGTGCCGGTACATCTCGACTCGCCTAACTTCAGCGGCACATGTGCGTTGGCAGTAGTCGATACCCTCCCTGTGGCTGGGATTGACGTGGTACTAGCCAACGACTTGATGACAGGTTGGAGCAGCAATCTTCCCAAGGTCGTGGACGAGTCAGCCAGAACAGCAAGGTCTGAGGTAACAGGCAGTGGTAATATCCAGGTAAAGACAGACCCGGATTTGAACATATTTAATTTGTCCTCTCGCCTACAGATTGAGAACGTTCTAGCAGTGTCTCCTGATTTTTCTCTCGACAAGGAACATGAGGTTACGATGGCAGAAGTATCTGAGCAAGAAGAGAGGCCTTGTGTGCAGGCACCCATGGATACCAACGAGTCTGGAGCGAAGGCGATGTGTACTTGCGGTATGGCATTGTACAGCGTTCATTGAACCGGCCAGAGATTCCCCAGACGTCAGAGGTATGTGAGGTGTGTTCGAAAGGTCTAGTGCCCTCTTTGGTCCAAACCAGGCTAGTGGATATAGCCGGTTATGGACATGACAGGCTCGGGAAGCTTATCCCTCAATTGGCCCCATGTTTCTTAGCGATATTTTGTTTGATTCTCGTGTGTGTTCTCAGTAAGGATCAGTGGACGACCCGAAGGATGATGGCTCCCTTGAACATCGTGAAGATCCCAGGGATTAGAGACGTGCACTGTGAGTGTTGCAGTCGAAGAAGGGACCTGGAAGGTGATGGTTGATACAGGAGGTACGAGATATGATAATGTGAGTGACTGTTTCCGACAGGTTGACACCCCCCGCGTGACTGCTGAGCCTCAATGCAGCGTTATGTGGAACGTTGGTCGACCTGACGGTGGCAGAGCGAATGCCATCTGCGACGTACGAACAGCCCCGTTGGGACTAGGTGTGGACCTAGTAGAGTATGCTGTAAGTACTGTTTTACCCGCTGTCGCTGTCACTCTGAATTATCAGACCCCTGTATTCCAGGTGCCCGACTCCCTGAAGGACCGCCGGATCGGTACCAGAAATGCCGTCTGTGTCCAGCCATCATCGGTGCCACGACATAGGGAAGTGTCGAGTCGCCCCAGATCGTGTCCACACCGATCCTTACTTGAGAGATGTGAGATGATGCCCCTGCTTGACATCGCAGAGGAGGTGTGGAAAATTACGTCAGGCAGGTCATCGCCTGCCATTTTCAAGTTCCCTTTGTGCCAGGGTTTGCCTCCTTAGTACAGTTCTGTGGACGAGACAGCCTCGCCGTTCCAGCTTACAGTATAAGTGAGTCCATTTGGAGATGTGTCGCCGTACTAATTTGGTTTGTGTCTCTTTTTATAGAACCCCAAACCAAATTCTTTTTGGTGGGGAGGTGTTACGAACCCGGATCCAGCGTCCGAGCACGGAGCAGTGACAACCGCGCCATCTGTGGGTCAGCTCCCGAAACCCCCTCCAAACGGACGACGACACCTGGTGAGGACGACGTGTACTGGCTACGAGGGCCAGTTTCCAGTCCTGTTCAGCGCTCAACACAGCCGCTGCTGACCTCTGGTGAGGTGGTGCTCAGACTACAACGCCATCTATGGAGTGGATATGTCGGGCGTTTGTGTCTGAGCCTGTAAGTGAGGTGTTTTAGTGTCCCTGTTATTGATGACGTGTCTGCTTACAGAGTCGACCTGGGACTGCTGTGATGGAAGTTGAGTCAGTCTACCCAAGGCAGCCGTCTCCATACCTTGTGCTTTGCTGCAGCAGCTGTGAAGTCGTCCCCCGGAAGAACACTGTGGTGTTACCCTGTCAGTGGAGTGGCAGTAGAAGGATTACCCGGGACCGACTGCTGGAGACGATTATCCACTGGGGTACTGAGGACAGGAGAGTGATTTGTGGTATCACACGAGGCTCCTGACTAGGGCGCTACCCTAGTATCGCTCGTGGAGTGGCCTGACCAGCCTTGCTGATCCGGAACCTGCCAGCAGACCTGCTGGACTTGTGGTTGACGGCCTCCACGGCGGTGCCCCCAGTGGAACTGTGTTTTGGCTGGCCTGTGTTTGGGGTAGACTCAGCTTGGTCGAAGGATTCGTCAAGAGACCACGAAAGCACCGAGGACTCAGCACCGAGAGTCTGGATCCAGAGTCTTCAGCAGAAGACGATTGTGTATTTCCCCTGTACAGTGTTAATACCCCTCCCCCTGTGCACTCTTTTTATATATTATTTATTGGTGATGGTAATTATAATCTTAAGTTCTTAACTTTCTTTCCCTTCCCCCTTTAAGTTTCTTGCATCACGGATCTCATCCCTTGAAAGCCACTACTGGCTTGGGGCCGGATACAACTTCCTCTAATAACATCAGAGTAAGAACCCCGTTGCGTCCCGAGAGGGCCGTAACAACAGTCCCCTGAGTGACCATCACTCTCACACAGTCCCCTGGGTGACCACCACTCTCACATAGTCCCCTGGGTGACCACCACTCTCACACAGACCCCTGGGTGACCACCACTCTCACAGAGTCCCCTGGGTGACCACCACTCACACAGTCCCCTGGGTGACCATCACTCACACAGTCCCCTGGGTGACCATCACTCTCACACAGTCCCCTGGGTGACCATCACTCACACACAGTCCCCTGGGTGACCACCACTCACACAGACCCCTGGGTGACCACCACTCTCACACAGACCCCTGGGTGACCACCACTCTCACACAGACCCCTGGGTGACCATCACTCTCACACAGTCTCCTGGGTGACCTCCACTCTAACACAGACCCCTGGGTGACCATCACTCACACAGACCCCTGGGTGACCATCACTCTCACACAGTCCCCTGGGTGACCACCACTCTCACACAGTCCCCTGGGTGACCATCACTCTCACACAGTCCCCTGGGTGACCATCACTCTCACACAGTCCCCTGGGTGACCACCACTCTCACACAGTCCCCTGGGTGACCATCACTCTCACACAGACCCCTGGGTGACCATCACTCTCACAAAGTCCCCTGGGTGACCACCACTCGCACACAGACCCCTGGGTGACCACCACTCACACAGTCCCCTGGGTGACCATCACTCTCACACAGTCCCCTGGGTGACCATCACTCTCACACAGTCCCCTGGGTGACCACCACTCTCACACAGTCCCCTGGGTGACCACCACTCTCACACAGTCCCCTGGGTGACCATCACTCTCACACAGTCCCCTGGGTGACCATCACTCTCACACAGTCCCCTGGGTGATCATCACTCTCACACAGTCCCCTGGGTGACCACCACTCTCACACAGTCCCCTGGGTGACCACCACTCTCACACAGTCCCCTGGGTGACCATCACTCTCACACAGTCCCCTGGGTGACCATCACTCTCACCCAGTCCCCTGGGTGACCATCACTCTCACACAGTCCCCTGGGTGACCACCAGTCTCACACAGACCCCTGGGTGACCACCACTCTCACACAGACCCCTGGGTGACCACCACTCTCACACAGTCCCCTGGGTGACCACCACTCTCACACAGTCCCCTGTCTCCCACTCCTCACCTATATCTCACCCCTCACCTGTCCCACACCCCTTACCTGTCTCTCACCCCTCACCTGTCCCACACCCCTTACCTGTCTCTCACCCCTCACCTGTCCCACACCCCTTACCTGTCTCTCACCCCTCACCTGTCCCACACCCCTTACCTGTCTCTCACCCCTCACCTGTCCCACACCCCTTACCTGTCTCTCACCCCTCACCTGTCCCACACCCCTTACCTGTCTCTCACCCCTCACCTGTCCCACACCCCTTACCTGTCTCTCACCCCTCACCTGTCCCACAACCCTTACCTGTCTCTCACCCGTCACCTGTCCCACACCCCTTACCTGTCTCTCACCCCTCACCTGTCCCACACCCCTTACCTGTCTCTCACCCCTCACCTGTCCCACACCCCTTACCTTTCTCTCACCCCTCACCTGTCTCTGATGTTGGACAGGTAGCTAGCGATGAACTCCGTCATCTCCTTAGACGCCGCCCTGAACTGATCGGCGTCCATCCTGGGAAATAGAAATATAGGAATCGTATATTTTCATAGAGTGCAGATAGTCCTACACGTACATGGAGGTGGGATAGTCCTACACGTACATGGAGGTGGGATAGTCCTACACGTACATGGAGGTGGGATAGTCCTACACGTACATGGAGGTGGGATAGTCCTACACGAACATGGAGGTGGGATAGTCCTACACGTACATGGAGGTGGGATAGTCCTACACGTACATGGAGGTGGGATAGTCCTACACGTACATGGAGGTGGGATAGTCCTACACGTACATGGAGGTGGGATAGTCCTACACGTACATGGAGGTGGGATAGTCCTACACGTACATGGAGGTGGGATAGTCCTACACGTACATGGAGGTGGGATAGTCCTACACGAACATGGAGGTGGGATAGTCCTACACGAACATGGAGGTGGGATAGTCCTACACGTACATGGAGGTGGGATATTCCTTCCCGTACATGGAGGTGGGATAGTCCTACACGTACATGGAGGTGGGATAGTCCTACACGTACATGGAGGTGGGATATTCCTTCCCGTACATGGAGGTGGTATAGTCCTACACGTACATGGAGGTGGGATAGTCCTACACGTACATGGAGGTGGGATAGTCCTACACGAACATGGAGGTGGGATAGTCCTACACGAACATGGAGGTGGGATAGTCCTACACGTACATGGAGGTGGGATATTCCTTCCCGTACATGGAGGTGGGATAGTCCTACACGTACATGGAGGTGGGATAGTCCTACACGTACATGGAGGTGGGATAGTCCTACACGTACATGGAGGTGGGATAGTCTTTCACGTACATGGAGGTGGTATAGTCCTACACGAACATGGAGGTGGGATAGTCCTACACGTACATGGAGGTGGGATAGTCCTACACGAACATGGAGGTGGGATAGTCCTACACGTACATGGAGGTGGGATAGTCCTTCACGTACATGGAGGTGGTATAGTCCTACACGTACATGGAGGTGGTATAGTCCTACACGTACATGGAGGTGTGATAGTCCTACACGTACATGGATGTGGGATAGTCCTACACGAACATGGAGGTGGGATAGTCCTACACGTACATGGAGGTGGGATAGTCCTACACGAACATGGAGGTGGGATAGTCTTTCACGTACATGGAGGTGGGATAGTCCTACACGTACATGGAGGTGGGATAGTCCTACACGTACATGGAGGTGAGAAAGTCCTACACGAACATGGAGGTGGGATAGTCTTTCACGTACATGGAGGTGGGATAGTCCTACACGTACATGGAGGTGGGATAGTCCTACACGAACATGGAGGTGGGATAGTCTTTCACGTACATGGAGGTGGGATAGTCCTACACGTACATGGAGGTGGGATAGTCTTTCACGTACATGGAGGTGGGATAGTCCTACACGAACATGGAGGTGGGATAGTCCTACACGTACATGGAGGTGGGATAGTCCTACACGTACATGGAGGTGAGAAAGTCCTTGCCCTACATGGAGGTGGGATAGTCTTTCACGTACATGGAGGTGGTATAGTCCTACACGTACATGGAGGTGGGATAGTCCTACACGAACATGGAGGTGGGATAGTCCTACACGTACATGGAGGTGGGATAGTCCTACACGTACATGGAGGTGGGATAGTCCTACACGAACATGGAGGTGGGATAGTCCTACACGAACATGGAGGTGGGATAGTCCTACACGTACATGGAGGTGGGATAGTCCTACACGTACATGGAGGTGAGAAAGTCCTTGCCGTACATGGAGGTGGGATAGTCTTTCACGTACATGGAGGTGGTATAGTCCTACACGTACATGGAGGTGGGATAATCCTACACGAACATGGAGGTGGTATAGTTCTACACGTACATGGAGGTGGGATATTCCTTCCCGTACATGGAGGTGGGATAGTCCTACACGTACATGGAGGTGGGATAGTCCTACACGTACATGGAGGTGGGATATTCCTTCCCGTACATGGAGGTGGTATAGTCCTACACGTACATGGAGGTGGGATAGTCCTACACGTACATGGAGGTGGGATAGTCCTACACGAACATGGAGGTGGGATAGTCCTACACGAACATGGAGGTGGGATAGTCCTACACGTACATGGAGGTGGGATATTCCTTCCCGTACATGGAGGTGGGATAGTCCTACACGTACATGGAGGTGGGATAGTCCTACACGTACATGGAGGTGGGATAGTCCTACACGTACATGGAGGTGGGATAGTCTTTCACGTACATGGAGGTGGTATAGTCCTACACGAACATGGAGGTTTGATAGTCCTACACGTACATGGAGGTGGGATAGTCCTACACGAACATGGAGGTGGGATAGTCCTACACGTACATGGAGGTGGGATAGTCCTTCACGTACATGGAGGTGGTATAGTCCTACACGTACATGGAGGTGGTATAGTCCTACACGTACATGGAGGTGGGATAGTCCTACACGTACATGGAAGTGGGATAGTCCTACACGAACATGGAGGTGGGATAGTCCTACACGTACATGGAGGTGGGATAGTCCTACACGAACATGGAGGTGGGATAGTCTTTCACGTACATGGAGGTGGGATAGTCCTACACGTACATGGAGGTGGGATAGTCCTACACGTACATGGAGGTGAGAAAGTCCTACACGAACATGGAGGTGGGATAGTCTTTCACGTACATGGAGGTGGGATAGTCCTACACGTACATGGAGGTGGGATAGTCCTACACGAACATGGAGGTGGGATAGTCGTTCACGTACATGGAGGTGGGATAGTCCTACACGTACATGGAGGTGGGATAGTCTTTCACGTACATGGAGGTGGGATAGTCCTACACGAACATGGAGGTGGGATAGTCCTACACGTACATGGAGGTGGGATAGTCCTACACGTACATGGAGGTGAGAAAGTCCTTGCCCTACATGGAGGTGGGATAGTCTTTCACGTACATGGAGGTGGTATAGTCCTACACGTACATGGAGGTGGGATAGTCCTACACGAACATGGAGGTGGGATAGTCCTACACGTACATGGAGGTGGGATAGTCCTACACGTACATGGAGGTGGGATAGTCCTACACGAACATGGAGGTGGGATAGTCCTACACGAACATGGAGGTGGGATAGTCCTACACGTACATGGAGGTGGGATAGTCCTACACGTACATGGAGGTGAGAAAGTCCTTGCCGTACATGGAGGTGGGATAGTCTTTCACGTACATGGAGGTGGTATAGTCCTACACGTACATGGAGGTGGGATAGTCCTACACGAACATGGAGGTAGGGTAGTCTTTCACGTACATGGAGGTGGGATAGTCCTACACGTACATGGAGGTGGGATAGTCTTTCACGTACATGGAGGTGGGATAGTCCTACACGAACATGGAGGTGGGATAGTCCTACACGTACATGGAGGTGGGATAGTCCTACACGTACATGGAGGTGGGATAGTCTTTCACGTACATGGAGGTGGGATAGTCCTACACGTACATGGAGGTAGGATAGTCATTCACGTACATGGAGGTGAGATAGTCCTTCACGTACATGGAGGTGGGATAGTCCTACACGAACATGGAGGTGGTATAGTTCTACACGTACATGGAGGTGAGAAAGTCCTTGCCGTACATGGAGGTGGGATAGTCTTTCACGTACATGGAGGTGGTATAGTCCTACACGTACATGGAGGTGGGATAGTCCTACACGAACATGGAGGTAGGGTAGTCTTTCACGTACATGGAGGTGGGATAGTCCTACACGTACATGGAGGTGGGATAGTCTTTCACGTACATGGAGGTGGGATAGTCCTACACGAACATGGAGGTGGGATAGTCCTACACGTACATGGAGGTGGGATAGTCCTACACGTACATGGAGGTGGGATAGTCTTTCACGTACATGGAGGTGGTATAGTCCTACACGTACATGGAGGTAGGATAGTCATTCACGTACATGGAGGTGAGATAGTCCTTCACGTACATGGAGGTGGGATAGTCCTACACGTACATGGAGGTGGGATAGTCTTTCACGTACATGGAGGTGGGATAGTCCTACACGTACATGGAGGTGGGATAGTCCTACACGTACATGGAAGTGGGATAGTCCTACACGAACATGGAGGTGGGATAGTCCTGCACGTTCATGGAGGTGGGATAGTCCTACACGAACATGGAGGTGGGATAGTCTTTCACGTACATGGAGGTGGGATAGTCCTACACGTACATGGAGGTGGGATAGTCCTACACGTACATGGAGGTGAGAAAGTCCTACACGAACATGGAGGTGGGATAGTCTTTCACGTACATGGAGGTGGGATAGTCCTACACGTACATGGAGGTGGGATAGTCCTACACGAACATGGAGGTGGGATAGTCTTTCACGTACATGGAGGTGGGATAGTCCTACACGTACATGGAGGTGGGATAGTCCTACACGAACATGGAGGTGGGATAGTCTTTCACGTACATGGAGGTGGGATAGTCCTACACGTACATGGAGGTGGGATAGTCTTTCACGTACATGGAGGTGGGATAGTCCTACACGAACATGGAGGTGGGATAGTCCTACACGTACATGGAGGTGGGATAGTCCTACACGTACATGGAGGTGAGAAAGTCCTTGCCCTACATGGAGGTGGGATAGTCTTTCACGTACATGGAGGTGGTATAGTCCTACACGTACATGGAGGTGGGATAGTCCTACACGAACATGGAGGTGGGATAGTCCTACACGTACATGGAGGTGGGATAGTCCTACACGTACATGGAGGTGGGATAGTCCTACACGAACATGGAGGTGGGATAGTCCTACACGAACATGGAGGTGGGATAGTCCTACACGTACATGGAGGTGGGATAGTCCTACACGTACATGGAGGTGAGAAAGTCCTTGCCGTACATGGAGGTGGGATAGTCTTTCACGTACATGGAGGTGGTATAGTCCTACACGTACATGGAGGTGGGATAGTCCTACACGAACATGGAGGTAGGGTAGTCTTTCACGTACATGGAGGTGGGATAATCCTACACGTACATGGAGGTGGGATAGTCTTTCACGTACATGGAGGTGGGATAGTCCTACACGAACATGGAGGTGGGATAGTCCTACACGAACATGGAGGTGGGATAGTCCTACACGAACATGGAGGTGGGATAGTCTTTCACGTACATGGAGGTGGGATAGTCCTACACGAACATGGAGGTGGGATAGTCCTACACGTACATGGAGGTGAGAAAGTCCTTGCCCTACATGGAGGTGGGATAGTCTTTCACGTACATGGAGGTGGTATAGTCCTACACGTACATGGAGGTGGGATAGTCCTACACGAACATGGAGGTGGGATAGTCCTACACGTACATGGAGGTGGGATAGTCCTACACGTACATGGAGGTGAGAAAGTCCTTGCCGTACATGGAGGTGGGATAGTCTTTCACGTACATGGAGGTGGTATAGTCCTACACGTACATGGAGGTGGGATAGTCCTACACGTACATGGAGGTTGGATAGTCTTTCACGTACATGGAGGTGGGATAGTCCTACACGAACATGGAGGTGGGATAGTCCTACACGTACATGGAGGTGGGATAGTCCTACACGTACATGGAGGTGGGATAGTCTTTCACGTACATGGAGGTGGTATAGTCCTACACGTACATGGAGGTAGGATAGTCATTCACGTACATGGAGGTGAGATAGTCCTTCACGTACATGGAGGTGGGATAGTCCTACACGAACATGGAGGTGGTATAGTTCTACACGTACATGGAGGTGAGAAAGTCCTTGCCGTACATGGAGGTGGGATAGTCTTTCACGTACATGGAGGTGGTATAGTCCTACACGTACATGGAGGTGGGATAGTCCTACACGAACATGGAGGTAGGGTAGTCTTTCACGTACATGGAGGTGGGATAGTCCTACACGTACATGGAGGTGGGATAGTCTTTCACGTACATGGAGGTGGGATAGTCCTACACGAACATGGAGGTGGGATAGTCCTACACGTACATGGAGGTGGGATAGTCCTACACGTACATGGAGGTGGGATAGTCTTTCACGTACATGGAGGTGGTATAGTCCTACACGTACATGGAGGTAGGATAGTCATTCACGTACATGGAGGTGAGATAGTCCTTCACGTACATGGAGGTGGGATAGTCCTACACGTACATGGAGGTGGGATAGTCTTTCACGTACATGGAGGTGGGATAGTCCTACACGTACATGGAGGTGGGATAGTCCTACACGTACATGGAGGTGGGATAGTCTTTCACGTACATGGAGGTGGGATAGTCCTACACGTACATGGAGGTAGGATTGTCATTCACGTACATGGAGGTAGGATTGTCATTCACGTACATGGAGGTGGGATAGTCCTACACGTACATGGAGGTGGGATAGTCCTACACGTACATGGAGGTGGGATAGTCCTACACGTACATGGATGTGGGATAGTCCTACACGTACATGGAGGTGGGATAGTCCTACACGTACATGGAGGTGGGATAGTCCTACACGAACATGGAGGTAGGATTGTCATTCACGTACATGGAGGTGGGATAAGATCATGGATATCTGCCTACATCTTAGCCTGTCTGCCATCCTGCCTGCCTGCCTCACAGCCTGTTTGCCATCCTGCCTGCCCGCTTCACAGCCTGTCTGCCATCCTGCCTGCCTGCTTCACAGCCTGTTTGCCATCGTGCCTGTCTGCCTCACAACCTGTCTGCCATCCTGCCTGCCTCACAATCTGTCTGCCATCCTGCCTGCCTGCCTTACAACATGCCTGCCATCTTGCTTGCCTCACCGCCTGTCTGCCATCGTGACTGCCTGCCTCACTTGCTGTCTGTCATCCTATATACCTGCCTCACAACTTGTCTGCTATCCTGCCTGCCTCACAGCCTATCTGCCATCCTGCCTGCCTGCCTCAAAACCTGTCTGCCATCCTGCCTGCCTGCCGCAAGGTCTGTCTGCCATCCTGCCTGCCTCACAACCTGTCTGCTATCCTGCCTGCCTCACAGAATGTCTGCCATCCTGCCTGCCTGCCTCACAGCCTGACTGCCATATCCTGCCTGCCTCGCAATCTGCCTGCCATCCTTCCTATCTCACAGCCTGTCTGCCATCGTGCCTGCCGGCCTCAAAGCCTGTCTGACATCCTGCCTGCCTGTCTCACAGCCTGTCTGCCATCCTGCCTGCCTGTCTCACAGCCTGTCTGCCTTCTTGCCTGCCTGCCTTACAACCTGTCTACCATCCTGCCTGCCTCACAATCTGTCTGCCACTCTGCTTGCTGCACAAGCTGTCTGCCTAGCAGCCTGCCTGCCTCATAGCCTGTCTGCTATCCTGCCTTCCTCACAGCCTGCCAGTCATGCTGCCTACCTGGCTTACAGTCTGTAAGCCAGGTAGGCACAAAGCCTCACAGCCTTTTTGTCATCCTGCGTGCCTCACAGCCTGTCTGCCATCCTGCCTGCTTCACAACCTGCCTGCCATCCTTCCTATCTCACAGCCTATCTGCCATCCTGCCTGCCTGCCTCACTGTTTGACATCCTGCCGGCCTGCCTGCCACATAGCCTGTCTGCCATCTTGCCTGCCTGCCTCACAGCCTGTCTGCCATCCTTCCTGCCTGCCTCTCAGCCTGTCTGCCATCATACCTGACTACATCACAACCTGTCTGCTATCCTGCTTGCCTCACAGCCTGTATGCCATCCTGCCTGCCTGCCTGCCTCATAACCTGTCTGCCATCCTGCCAGCCTCACAGCCTGTCTGCCACACTGCCTTCCTGCCTTACAGTCTGTCTTTCATTCTGCCTGCCTGCCTCACAGCCTGTCTGCCATCCTGCCTGCCTCACAGCCGGTCTGCCATTTATCCTACCTCCAACCCGTTCTCGCACTTTCATATAGTCAATATTGACTTATTAAATACGTGCATATGTGACATACTAAACATACTAGTTTACCTTGAAAAGCTTCATAGAAAACACCGACCTTACCTAACCTTCTTAGTATGTTAAGATAAGCATCTTATTGCTTCGTAATTACAATGATTACTTAACCTATTATAGGTATAGGTTAAGTAATAATTGTATTTACGAAGCAATAGGATGCTTATCTTAACATACTAAGAAGGTTAGGTAAGGTCGGTGTTTTCTATGAAGCTTTTCAAGGTAAACTAAAATATTCACAATAAATTAGTATGTCACATATGCACTCATTTAATAAGTCAATATTGACTGTAAGAAAGTGCGAGAACGGGTTGCCTGCCTCACAGTCTGTCTGCCATCATGCCAGCCTGCCTCACAGCCTGTCTGCCATCATGCCAGCCTGCCTCACAGCCTGTCTGACATCATGCCAGCCTGCCTCACAGCCTGTCTGCCATCATGCCAGCCTGCCTCACAGCCTGTCTGCCATCATGCCAGCCTGCCTCACAGTCTGTCTGACATCCTGGCTACCTGCCTGCCTCACAGCCTGTCTGCCATCATGCCAGCCTGCCTCACAGCCTGTCTGCCATCATGCCAGCCTGCCTCACAGTCTGTCTGACATCCTGGCTACCTGCCTGCCTCACAGCCTGTCTGCCATCCTTACTACCTCACAGCCTGTCTGCCACCTGCCTGCCTCCCTCACAGCATGTTTGCCATCCTGCCTGCCTGCCTCACAGTCTGTCTGCCATCCTTCCTGCCTGCCCCACAACCTGTCTGCCATCCTGCCTGCCTAACAGCCTGTCTGCCATCCCGCCTGCCTGCCTCAAAGCTTGTCTGCCATACTGCCTGCCTGCCTCACAACCTGTCTGCCATTCTCCCTACCTCAAAGCCTGTCTGCCATCCTAACTGCCTGCTTCACAGCCTGTCGTCCATCCTCCCTGCCTGCCTTCCTCTCAGTCTGTCTGCAATCCTGCCTGCCTGCCTCACAGCCTGTTTGCCATCCTCCCTGCCTGCCTCACAACCTGTCTCCCATCCTGCTTGCCTGCCTCTCCTCTTGTCTGCCATCCTGCCTGCCTTCCTCACAACCTGTCTGCAATCCTGCCTGCCTTACAGCCTGTCTGCCATCCTGCCTGCCTGCCCCATAGCCTGCCTGCCATCCTGCCTGCCGGCCTTTCAGCCTGTCTGCCATCGTGCCGGCCTGCCTCACAACCTGTCTACGATCCTGCATGCCTCAGAGCCTGTCTGTCATCCTGCCTGCCGGCCATCCTCACAACCTGTCTACCATCCTGTCTGCCTCACAGCCTGTCATCCTGCCTGCCTGCCTCCCAACCTGTCTGCCATCCTGCCTGCCTCACAGCCTGCCTGTCGTCCTGCCTGCCTGCCTCACAACCTGTCTGTCATTCTGCCTGCCTCACAGCCTGTGTGCTATCCTGCCTCACAGCCTGTCTGTCATCCTGCCTGCCTCACAGGCTGTCTGTCATCCTTCCTGCCAGCCTCACAACCTGTCTCCCATCCTGTCTGCCTGCCTCACTGCCTGTCTCCCATCCTCCCTGCCTGCTTCCCAGCCTGTCTGCCATCCAGCCTACCTGCCTCACAGCCTGTCTGTCATCCTACCTGCCTGCCTCACAACCTGTCGTCCATCCTGCCTGCCTGCCTGTCTCACAGCCTGTCTGCCATCCTGCCTCATAGCCTGTCTGTCATCCTGCCTGCCTGCCTGCCTCACAACCTACCTGCCATCCTCCCTGCCTCATAGCCTGTCTGCCATCCTGCCTGCCTGCCTCACAGCCTGTCTGTCATCCTCCCTGTCTGCCTCACAACCTGTCTGCCATCCTGCCTACGTCATGGGCTGTCTGCCATCCTGCCTACCTCATGGGCTGTCTGCCATCTTGCCTGCCTACCTCAAAGTCTATCTGCCATCCAGCCTTCCTGCCTCACAGCCTGTCTGCCATCCTGCCCCCTCACAGCCTGTCTGCCGTCCTGCCTGCCTCACAACCTGTCTGCCATCCTTCCTGCCTCACAGGCTGTCTGCCATTCTGCCTGTCTCACAGTCTGTCTGCCTTCCTGCCTGCCTGCCTCACAGGCTGTCTGCCATCCTAACTGCCTCCCTCACAGCCTGTCTGTCAACCTGCCTGCCTGCCTCACAGCCTGTCATCCTACCTACCTGCTTCACAGCTTGTCTGCCCTCCTGCCTGCCTCACAGCCTTTCTGCCTGCCTGCCTTATAACCTGTCTGCCAACCTGCTTACCTCACCGCCTGTCATCCTACCTACCTGCTTCACAGCTTGTCTGCCCTCCTGCCTGCCTCACAGCCTTTCTGCCTGCCTGCCTTATAACCTGTCTGCCAACCTGCTTACCTCACCGCCTGTCTGCCATTCTGCCTGCCTCACAGCCGGTCTGCCATCCTTACTGCCTCAAAGCCTGTCTGCCATCCTGACTGCCTGCCTCATAGCCCGTTTGTCATTCTGCCTGCCTTCCTCTCAGTCTGTCTGCAATCCTGCCTGCCTGCCTCACAGCCTATCTGCCATCCTCCCTGCCTGACTCACAACCTATCTCCCATCCTGCTTGCCTGCCTCTCCTCCTGTCTGCCATCCTGCCTGCCTGGCTCACAACCTGCCTGCCATCCTGCCTACTTTACAGCCTGTCTGCCATCCTGCCTGCCTGCCTCACAGCCTGTCTGTCATCCTGCCTGCCTGCCTCACAGCCTGTCTCTCAACCTCCCTGACACAACCTGTCTGCCATCCTGCTTCCTGCCTCACAGTCTGTCTGCCATCCTGCCTACCTGCCCCACAGCTTGTCTGCCTTCCTGCCTGCCTGTCTTACAACCTGTCTGCCATCCTGTTTACCTCACCGCCTGTCTGCCATCCTGCCTGCCTCACAGCCTGTCTGCCATCCTGCCTGCCTGCCTCACAGTCTTTCTGCCTTCCTGCCTGCCTGTCTCACAGCCTGTCTGCCTCAGCCTGTCTGCCTCCTGCCTGCTTCACAATCTGCCTGCCATTCATGCTGCCTCACAGCCTGTCTGCCATCCTGCCTGCCTCACAACCTGTCTGCCATCCATTCTGCCTCACAGCCTGTCTGCCATCCTGCGTGCCTGCCTCACAGCCTGTCTACCATCCTGCCTGCCTGCCTCACAGCCTGTCTGCCATCCTGACTCACAGCCTGTCTGCCTACCTGCCTCACAGCCTGTGTGTCATCCTGCCTGCCTCACAGCCTGTCTGCCATCCTGCTTCCTGCCTCACAGTCTGTCTGCCATCCTGCCTACCTGCCCCACAGCTTGTCTGCCTTCCTGCCTGCCTGCCTTACAACCTGTCTGCCATCCTGCTTACCTCACCGCCTGTCTGCCATCCTGCCTGCCTCACAGCCTGTCTGCCATCCTGCCTGCCTGCCTCACAGTCTTTCTGCCTTCCTGCCTGCCTGTCTCACAGCCTGTCTGTCATCCTGTCTACCTCACAGCCTGTCTGCCTTCTGCCTGCCTCACAACCTGTCTGCCATCCTGCCTGCTTCACAATCTGTCTGCCATTCATGCTGCCTCACAGCCTGTCTGACATCCTGCCTGCCTCACAACCTGTCTGCCATCCATCCTGCCTCACAGCCTGTCTGTCATCCTGCCTGCCTGCCTCACAGTCTGACTGACATCCTGCCTGCCTGCCTCATAGCCTGTCTGCCATCTTGTCTGTCTACCTCACAGCCTGTCTGCCATCATACCTGCTTGCCTCACAAACTTTCTGCCATCCTGCTTGCCTCCCAGCTCGTCTGCCATCCTGCGTGCCTACCTCACAGCCTGTCTACCATCCTGCCTGCCTCATAACCTTTCTGCAACTAATCCTGCCTCATAGCCTGTCCGCCATCCTGCCTGTCTGCCTCGTAGTCTGTCTGACATTCTGCCTGCCTGCCTGCCTCACAGCCTGTCTGCCATCTTGCCTGCCTGTCTCACAGCCTGTCTGCTATCCTGCCTGCTTGCCTCACAACCTGTCTGCAATCCTTCCTACCTCACAGCCTGTCTGCCCCCTGCCTGCCTGCCTCACAACCTGTCTGCTATCCTGCCTGCCTCACAGCCTGTCTGTCATCCTGCTTGCCTGCCACAGAGCCTTTCTACCATCCTGCCTGCCTCACAGCCTGTCTGCCCTCTTGCCTGCCTCCCAGCCTGTCTGCCGTCCTGCTTACCTCACCGCCTG
Source organism: Procambarus clarkii (assembly GCF_020424385.1). Taxonomy (NCBI): domain Eukaryota; kingdom Metazoa; phylum Arthropoda; class Malacostraca; order Decapoda; family Cambaridae; genus Procambarus; species Procambarus clarkii. The sequence goes on from NC_059591.1 coordinate 2,111,280, forward strand.
TCTGCCATCCTGCCTGCCTCACAGCCTGTCTGACAACCTGCCTGCCTCAAAGCATGTCTGCCATCCTGAATGCCTGCCTCAAAGCATGTCTGCCATCCTGACTGCCTGCCTCACAGCCTGTTTGTCATCCTGCCTACCTTCCTCTCATTCTGTCTGCAATCCTGCCTGCCTGCCACACAGCCAGTCTGCCATCCTCCCTGCCTGCCTCACAACCTGTCTCCCATCCTGCTTGCCTGCCATTCCTTCTGTCTGCCATCCTGCCTGCCTGCCTGCCTCACAACCTGCCTGCCTTACAGCCTGTCTGCCATCCTGCCTGCCTGCCCCATAGCCTGCCTGCCATTCTGCCGGCCGGCCTCTCAGCCTGTCTGCCATCCTGCCTGCCTGCCTCACAACTTGTCTACCATCATGCCTGCCTCACAGCCTGTCTGCCATCCTGCCTCACAGCCTGTCTGCCTACCTGCCTCACAGCCTGTCTGTCATCCTGCCTGCCTGCCTCACAACCTGTCTGTCATCCTGCCTGCCTGCCTCACCGCCTGTCTCCCATCCTCCCTGCCTGCCTCACAACATGTCTGCCATCCTGCCTGCCTCACAGCTTGTCTGCCATCCAGCCTACCTGCCTCACAGCCTGTATGTCATCCTACCTGCTTGCCTCACAGCCTCTCGTCCATCCTGCCTGCCTGCCTGTCTCACAGCCTGTCTGCCATCCTGCCTACCTGCCTCACAGCCTATCTGCCATCCTGCCTGCCTGCCTCACAACCTGTCTGCCATCCTGCCTACATCATGGGCTGTCTGCCATCTTGCCTGCCTACCTCACAGTCTGTCTGCCATCCTTCCTGCCTCACAGCCTTTCTGCCATCCTGCCTGCCAGCCTCACAGTCTGTCTGCCATCCTGCCTGCCTGCCTCACAACCTGTCTACCATCATCCCTGCCTCACAGCCTGTCTGCCATCCTGCTTCCTGCCTCACAGTCTGTCTGCCATCCTGCCTGCCTGCCTCACAGGCTCTCTGCCATCCTGACTGCCTTCCTCACAGGCTGTCTGTCATCCTGACTGCCTGCGTCAAAATCTGTCTACCATCCTTCCTGCCTCACAGCCTGTCTGCCAACCTGCCTGCCTGCCTCACAGCCTGTCATCCTGCCTACCTGCCCCACAGCTTGTCTGCCCTTCTGCCTGCCTCACAGCCTGTCTGCCTTCCTGCTTGCCTGCCTTACAACCTGTCTGCCATCCTGCTTACCTCACCACCTGTCTGCCAACCTGCTTACCTCACCGCCTGTCTGCCATCCTGCCTGCCTGCCTTACAGTCTGTCTGCCATCCTGCCTGCCTGTCTCATAACCTGTCTGTCATCCTGCCTGCCTCACAGCCTTTCTGCCATACTGCCTGCCTGCCTTACAGTCTGTCTGCCATCCTGCCTGCCTGCCTCACAGCCTTTTTGTCATCCTGCGTGCCTCACAGCCTGTCTGCCATCCTGCCTCCCTCACAACCTGCCTGCCATCCTTCCTATCTCACAGCCTGTCTGCCATCCTGCCTGCCTGCCTCACAGCATGTCTGCCATCCTGCCTGCCTCACAGTGTGTCTCACATCCTGCCTGCCTGCCTCACAGCCTGTCTGCTATCTTGCCTGCCTGTCTCACAGCATGTCTGCCATCATGCCTGCATGATTCAAAACCTGTCTGATATCCTACTTGCCTCACAGCCTGTCTGCCATCCTGACTGCCTGCCTCACAGCCTGTTTGTCATCCTGCCTGCCTTCCTCTCAGCCTGTCTGCAATCTTGCCTGCCTGCCTCACAGTCTGTCTGCCATCCTCCCTGCCTGCCTCACAGTCTGTCTGCCATCCTCCCTGCCTGCCTCACAACCTGTCTCCCATCCTGCTTGCCTGCCTCTCCTCCTGTCTGCCATCATGCCTGCCTGCCTCACAACCTGCCTGCCATCCTGCCTGCCTTACAGCCTTTCTGCCATCCTGCCTGCCTGCCCCATAGCCTGCCTGCCATCCTGCCTCCCGGCCTCTCAGCCTGTCTGCCGTCCTGCCTGCTTGCCTCACAACCTGTCTACCATCCTGCCTGCCTGCCTCCCAACCTGTCTGCCATCCTGCTTGCCTCACAGCCTGTCTGTCATCCTGCCTGTCTGCCTGACTCACGACCTGTTTGTCATCCTGCCTGCCGCACAGCCGGTCTGCCATCCTGCCTCACAGCCTGTCTGCCATCCTGCCTCACAGCCTGTTTGTCATCCTGCCTGCCTGCCTAACAACCTGTCTGTCATCCTGCCTGCCTGCCTCACAACTTGCCTGCCATCCTGCCTGTCTCACAACCTGTCTGCCATCCTGCCTGCCTGTCTCACAGCCTGTCTGCCATCCTGCCTGCCTGCCTCACAGGCTGTCTGTCATCCTGCCTGCTTGCCTGCCACACAACATGTCTGCCATCCTGCCTACCTCATGGGCTGTCTGCAATCTTGCCTGCCTGCCTCACAACCTGTCTGTCTTCCTGCCTGCCTCACTGGCTGTCTGTCATCGTGACTACCTGCCTCACAGCCTGCCATCCTGCCTGCCTGCCTCTCAACATGTCTACCATCCTGCCTGCCTGCCTCACAGCCTGTCTGCCATCCTGCCTGCCTGCCTGCCTCACAGTCTGTCTTCCATCCTGCCTGCCTGCCTTACAGGCTGTCTGCCATCCTGACTGCCTTCCTCACAGGCTGTTTGTCATCCTGACTGCCTGCCTCACAACCTGTCTGCCATCCTGCCTGCCTCACAGCCTGTCTGCCAACCTGCCTGCCTGCCCCACAGCTTGTCTACGCTCCTGCCTGCCTCACAGTCTGTCTGCCATCCTGCTTACCTCACCGCCCTTCTGCCATCCTGCCTGCCTTACAGCCTGTCTGCCATCCTGCCTGCCTGCCTCACAGTCTGTCTGCCATCCTGCCTGCCTGTCTCACAGCCTGTCTGCCATCCTGCCTGCCTGCCTCACAGTCTGTCTGTCAGTGTGCCTGCCTGTCTCACAACCTGTCTGCCATCCTGCCTGCCTCACAACCTGTCTGCCAACGTGCCTGACTCACAGCCTGTCTGCCATTCTGCCTGCCTGCTTTACAGTCTGTCTGCCATGCTGCCTTCCTGCCTCACAGCCTGTCTGCCATCCTGCCCGCCTCACAACCTGTCTGCCATCCTGCCCGCCTCACAACCTGTCTGCCATCCTGCCCGCCTCACAACCTGTCTGCCATCCTGCCTGCCTCACAGCGTGTCTGCCATCCTGCCTGCCACACAGCCTGCCTGGAGCTGGGACCAGGTTACAGACCAGGAGCTGGAATATGAGGACACTCTGTCTTCATACACTAAGGACACACTAAGAGCTGTAATACGAGGACAGTCTAAGAGCTTGAACAAGGGACAGACTAAGAGCTTGAACAAGGGAGAGACTAAGAGCTTGAACAAGGGAGAGACTAAGAGCTAAAACAAGGGACAGACTAAGAGCTAAAACAAGGGACAGACTAAGAGCTTGAACAAGGGACAGTCTAAGAGCTTGAACAAGGGAGAGACAAAGAGCTAAAACAAGGGACAGACTAAGAGCTAAAACAAGGGACAGACGTAGAGCTTGAACAAGGGACAGTCTAAGAGCTTGAACAAGGGACAGACTAAGAGCTTGAACAAGGGACAGACTAAGAGCTTGAACAAGGGACAGTCTAAGAGCTTGAACAAGGGTCAGACTAAGAGCTTGAACAAGGGACAGACTAAGAGCTTGAACAAGGGTCAGACTAAGAGCTTGAACAAGGGACAGACTAAGAGCTTGAACAAGGGACAGACTAAGAGCTTGAACAAGGGAGAGACAAAGAGCTGGACAATAAGGATGGAGTGATGTCCACCATTGTGGACCGTGGCAGCTCGAGCGACCACCCGGCCAGAAGCGGGTCCGTTGCCCTAACGAGCGCACTAAGTGGCAGTAACCAGCAGGAGGCCTTAACTACCACTCTGCCTTAAACACTGCATGTAACACTACTGGATAATACCTTCACCTGGTGACCTCACAGTCTTGTATCATGTTTACCAGAGAGTATTTATTGACTCCCAGCAGGTCTGTCCTTCACCTTAGGTCAATATGTGTCGGGGGGGGGGGGGGGGGAGTAAGAGGGAAGGAGAGAGAGAGAGGGAGAGACAGAGAGACAGACAGACAGACAGACAGACAGACAGACAGACAGACAGACAGACAGACAGAGAGGGAAAGAGAGAAAGAGAAAGAGAGAGAGAGAGAGAGAGAGAGAGAGAGAGAGAGAGAGAGAGAGAGAGAGAGAGAGAGAGAGAGAGAGAGAGAGAGAGAGAGAGAGAGAGAGAGAGAGAGAGAGAGAGAGAGAGAGAGAGAGTGAGAGAGAGAGAGAGAGGGAGAGAGAGAGGAGCTGGGGAAAGGGAGAGAGGGAGAGAGAGAGTCATAGTCAACAGGTAGCAGATTGCCTTTAAGACTGGTATCAAGAATCGACTTTACAAGCGTCAACAACAGACACTACAAGATCAAAGAGACAAACCTTACTCCCGTTGTGAGGAACGCAGCAACAGTAGCAGTCGACGGTTCACGTGCAACGGGTATGCGCAGTGAAGATTAATTGATCAAAGGATTGACGACCGAGGTGGGCAGAGGCTGTAGGCAACTCCCTTCCCTGACGGCGTCTGGGCCAGCACTGAGGAGAGAGACTGAGAGGCTGCGGGTATATATGTGACCGCAGACGCCATGATGCCAAGTGCCACGTTCTTATTATATTGAATGGGAGAGTGTATCGGTCATTGCTCTGGGTACACTCGGGGCCAGGTCCTGTGGTAATTTGTCAAAACAAATATTGACCCGTTTTCTATGGTAACTGGTTAGTGATGATATTCTTTGTTATGGAGATTGATTTTTATTCAGTATTCCCATTGGTGTGAATGGTTGGTGAATTGTGTTGTAGTAATGCATCTGCGGCACATCTGTACTGCCCTCTGGTTTATGTCAGTCCCCCCCCCCCCAGGCTTTATCATTTATTGTAGTTTATTAATGTGATTTGTATAAATACATGAAGGTATATTGGGTTTGTGAGAGTACATAACATTGGTGTCCTTTCAGCCTTGAAGGCCACTAACACACAGGGCAGGTCCTTAATCTAACAGATAACAGAGTTTGAAGCACAAGGTAGGAAACTATGGGGATGAAATTAGGGTTTTTGGGTTTTACTTTTGACTAAGGCATAGGTTGGAATTTTTGTTAATTCATTAGGGAGTGAGTTCCAAAGACTGGGTCCTTTTATTTGCTGGGAGTGTTTACACAGACATAGTCTGACTCTGGGGATATCAAAGATATATTTATTCCTGGTGTGGTGCTCATGGGTTCTATTACAACCATCAAGGAAAAGTTTCAGATCGAGATTATCGTTTACGAACAAAGTTTTGTACATGTAGATGGCACATAAGAATATTTGGAGTTAGTGTTTGTTTAGCATATTTAGGGCCTTAAACAGAGGGACTGTGTGTTGTCTTAAGACAAAGTTTGAAGTTTGTTATAGTCCTGATAACAGATTCTTACTGGGTGATGATGGGCTTGAGGTAGTTTGCAGTGGTTGAACCCCATGCACAGATACCATATGTAAGATAGCGATAGCTTAGCGTAGTATAATGAGAGGAGAGCAGAGTGGGGGAACATAATATCTGATTTTAGAAAGTATACCAACCGTTTTTGAGACATTTTTGGTTGTGTTGCATGTGGGTGCTGAAGTTGAGTCTCTTGTCTGTGTAGAGCCCAAGGAACTTTCCATCATTTTTATTGCTATTGTAGTGTGGGTTGGTGGTGTTGTCGCGTTGTTGATCCTTCTTTACGGACAACCCAACCCACAACTCGGTAGAGTGCTTATACTTTACCAGGAGATCACACTGGGCGCTTCTGGCTCTTGGAGAGGGGCTCAACGTCACACGTTTAGGGGATGCGGCTCCAATACTTAGCCTCGTTGTCACGTGCACACACCCACTCGAGCCGCTGTGACTCCCCACTCTCTCCTTATGTGATATGATCTCCTCAATCCCCTTTGACTTATTAGTTTTCCGTCCTACCCTGTCCACAGCAGTGGTTCTTGGTTCTTTCTCTCTCTCTCTCCTTCTTTACTACATCCTGGGAAGCCTCACTAGGACAAGGGCAAACACCAGCAAATTTGAATACATTTACTGGACAAAGCACATACACAATACATACACACATATAATAATAATAATGAATCCTACACTCTATACTATTTCAGTCAGGTTGCACTCCAACACCATCAGAACTCTATCATCTGCTTATCAAGTGGTATCCTATCTCCTGATTCACCACCTAATACTACCAACCTCCTCAAGTAGATCAAGTCTTATAATACAATGTTGCACTATCAGCAAGAGAATATATATCTATAAACATGTACAAGTAAAATCAGCGTATGAATGCAATAACATATATATATATCAGTATAAATGTTCCTTGATACACAACAATGATCAATCGATCACCCTATCAGTCCTAGAACACATACATCTGTAGGTAATCCAGCCTACGACTGTAACTCTATACTTCAGTATAAACACTCCTCGGCACAAGAATGGCAAACAATCACTCACCTTTCACTGCGTCTTGCACGCTAATGACAACCAAACACTCTATCACCTCCCTACAAGTAATCATTTAGAACTTCCCTTCCACATCTGGAAGTTCACTACCCTGATCTCTTCAGGTTCTTCCGGGTTTAACTACCAGGATCCTCTGCAGCTCCTCCAGGCTGCTACACCATGAAGTTTCCTTGAGCAACTACGGTGCTTCACCACTTCTGCTAGGGTCCTCCACAGCTCTCCTGGCTGCTACACCATGAAGTTTCCTCGAGCAACTATGGTGCTTCACCACCTCTACAGAAGCACGTGACACTCCTCTTCACTGCTTCTCCTCACAGCTCGAGGTCCTCTCCTCCACTACCTTGGAGTCTCATCAACTACTCCCTCTGTGCTGGCTTCGAAGTTCTCAGCAACTTCTTCCCCAAAGACAAACCTGCAACCCATTGACACTCCAATAAAAACGTTTCCCCTTAAACACATAAACGAAATAATCCACACAATATGTTTGCATCCAACATCTATCTGCTCTCTACATGCAGTGAGAGTGGACTCCCCCGTTTGGGCTGGTCCATGCTCCGCCTTGCCCGGCGGGCGGCTCCTCAACTCTGGGAGGGTCCTCCGCCGCCAGTCAGTTGGCTTCAGGCGGTCGACGGGAGAGGACGTGCTGCTCGTCCCTCCAGCTGTCTCTCTCATCTCCGTCCTCTCATTTAGGCTTCCTGCCTTACCAAAACATGTCTAACTTATCAATAAACATTCGCTACTGTCGCTGGGCACACGACCAACTACAAGTAATCACTATAAACTGGCTTAAATCGTGCTTACCACAGATTGTCTAGTCGAGTGCGCTATCCCTCTAACGGCGTCTGATCAGGGCGCTCCCACAGCCCACGAAAATGTCTCTGGGCGGCTTAATAAACTCTCCTCGCCGTCCAGGACTTGAGACCACAACGTTCCCAGCTCGATTCCACAGCTGGAACGTCTGCACACTTCTCTTCTCTTGGAGATATATCACTAGGGGTTCCTTTCTAATGGTTGCTCAAACGGAGCACAGCTTCCCCTTGCGATGTCTGGTAATCAAGTGAGGGTCAAAGCCCTCCAGAAGCGAGCCTCACGCCTCCAGCAAATTATCCACATCTCCTAACCAGTCATTTATCTATTTTCTTATTTACTGCCCATAATCTCAAATTGTTTATCAAATCCAACCACCTATTTTACATCTGTGTCTTCACCTCTATTTTTCCTAGACCTTCTAGTCAGGTCAGGCTTGATAGAATAATTCTCAAAGGGGAGACTCGTTTTTCGGCTACCTGGGATCATAACACTGTCACTGAGATTGGATTGAATATAGTTCAGAACAAAGCCTAGGAGTCCATAGTGGTGACGTTTAAGTTAGATGTAGTTATAGTTAATAGTATCAAAGACATTTCTCAAGTAAATGAAGAGGCCAATTGGGAACTCATTTTTGTCAAGGGCTGAGTAGCATCATTGGTACTCTTTTGGAACGGAAGCCAAACTAACAGGGACTTAATATTTTGAATTTTACAAGGTAGGAGTAGAGTTGTTTGTAAATAATTGTTTCTAATATTTTTCAAAAGTATTGGTAGATTTGATATTGGTCTGTAATAGTTTATGTCTGCCGTGTTACCTCCTTTATGAACTGGCGTTACTCTTGTTTTTTAAGGAATATCAGGAAATGTATGACACTCTAAAGATTAATTGAGCAGCAGAGCTATGGGCGCCGCAAGGGCATGGGAGACACTCTTGTATACCATGGATGGTATTTCCCTAATTTTCCCAGCTTTGTTTTTTAGTGAGTGAATGATGGGCACAACACCTGTAGGTGTAGGCTGGCTGGTGAGAGGAGAAGAGAGTTTGGGTAACTGCCTGATAGCTATGCGGTAACATGTGTCTGAGTCTGTGGGATTTTTCTGGCATGGTTAGCACCAACCAATATAAAGGAGCTATTAAATTCTGTTGCCGTTTCTAAGTCCGTAGAAAGTGTGTAACCATCTTTTCTCATAAAAGGAAAGTTTGGCTCTTTCTATTATACTGATAACCATTGACGAGTACTTTTTAACTAGTTCTATGGTAACTAGACCAATCAGGTTTGGTTTCCTATTCATGTTTGATGTTAATTGCTTTAAGTATGTCACTTATGAGCCAGGGGTTGTTTAATCTTTTGCCAGTTACTTGTTTGGTGAGGAGAGGACAGTTTGTGTTGTAGAGGCTTAGGAACCAAGGAACTCTCTTTCTTTTGGAGAGAAAGCTGTCGGCTAATGAAATGATATCCCTATTGCTCCAGTGCACCAGGGATCTTTCTCATACACATATCAGTTAGACAAACATTTAAGTCACAGCTTCGTGTCATTCTTTGCAGGTGATACAAAAATCAGCATGAACATTACTTCTGGAGAGGACATTGACAACTACACGCCGATATCAGTAAAGCATTTGAATGAGCAATAAAAAATAACAAGATATTTAACAGAGGTAAATTCCAAAGTATGATAGAAATGAAGAGGTTCAACGGAACACAGGGTATAGGACACAGTCAGACTTACTAGTACAAGGAAAGCAACATGTAAAGGATCTGGGAGTTATGATCTGTGACGACCTGACATTTAGTGAACATAACCGAGCAAATATAGCGGCGGCCAGGAAGATGATGGGATGGATTATGAGAACGTTCAAATCCAGAGATCCGGCAGCAATGATAATACTATTTAAATCACTGGTGCTGCCCCGTCTTGAGTATTGCTCGGTACTCAGTTTCACCTTCAGAGCCGGAGAGATCTCTTAAACAGAAGAATAAGATTTCTTAAATAGAGGAACATATACGGCACACATAGACACGATAAAGCATCTAAATTATTAGGATCGTATCAAAGCTCTCAAAATGTACTCTCTAGAAAGAAGACGAGATAGCTAGGTATAAGCAATTACAAACATGGAAGATACAGGAGGGCCAGGTCCTAAATATACACAGTGAAATTACTATATATTTGAGCGAGAAATACGGAAGGAAATGCAGAATAGAACCACTGATGAACAGAGGTGCCAGAGGCACACTCATGGAGCACTGTCTGAACACCAGAGGTCCACAGCTGGTCAACACCCTCCAAGTAAGCATTAGAAATATTGCAGGATGTTGCCTCTTCGGGAATGGATGAATTCAAGAGGCACTTAGATAAGTTCTTGCAAGAAGTGTCGGATCAACCAGACTGTGGTGGATATGTAGGCCTGCGGGCCGCTTCACGCAACAGCCTGGTGGACCAAGTTACCAAAAGTCGAGCCTGGCCTCAGGCCGGGCTCCGGAAGTAGAAGACCTCCTTGAACCGTCTCCAGGTAAGGTCCAGGTAAACAATACTTCATTCGTGTTCATCCTCCACACCATTAGATTAGTGGAGGCTTTATGTTAGTGGGGGCTTTATGTTAGTGGGGGCTTTATGTTAGTGGGGGCTTTATGTTAGTGGAGGCTTTATGTTAGTGGGGGCTTTATGTTAGTGGGGGCTTTATGTTAGTGGAGGCTTTATGTTAGTGGGGCTTTATGTTAGTGGGGGCTTTATGTATTTAGTGTGGGGCTTTATGTTAGGCTTTATGTTAGTGGGGGCTTTATGTTAGTGGGGGCTTTAATGTTAGTGGTTGGGCTTGGTAAGGGGCTTTATGTTAGTGGGGGCTTTATGTTAGTGGGGCTTTATGTTAGCTTTATGTTTTAGTGGGGGGCTTTATGTTAGTGTTAATGTGGGGGCTTTATGTTAGTGGGGGCTTTATGTTAGTGGGGTGGGGGCTTTATGTTAGTGGGGGCTTTATGTTAGTGGGGGCTTTATGTTATGGGGGCTTTAATGTTAGTGGGGGCTTTATGTTAGTGGGGGCTTTATGTTAGCTGTATTTAGTGGGGGCTTTATGTTAGTGGGGGCTTTAGTGGGGGCTTTATGTTAGTGGGGGGGGGGGCTTTATGTTAGTGGGGGCTTTATGTTAGTGGGGGCTTTATGTTAGTGGGTTATGTGTGGGGCTTTATGTTAGTGGGGGCTTTATGTTAGTGGGGGCTTTATGTTAGTGGGGGCTTTATGTTAGTGGGGGCTTTATGTTAGTGGGGGCTTTATGTTAGTGGGGGCTTTATGTTAGTGGGGGCTTTATGTTAGTGGGGGCTTTATGTTAGTGGGGGCTTTATGTTAGTGGGGGCTTTATGTTAGTGGGGGCTTTGTTAGTGGGGGCTTTATGTTAGTGGGGGCTTTATGTTAGTGGGGGCTTTATGTTAGTGGGGGCTTTTATGTTAGTGGGGGCTTTATGTTAGTGGGGGGCTTTATGTTAGTGGGGGCTTTATGTTAGTGGGGGCTTTTAGTGGGGGTTAGTTAGTGGGGGCTTTATGTTAGTAGTGGGGGCTTTATGTTAGTGGGGGCTTTATGTTAGTGGGGGCTTTATGTTAGTGGGGGCTTTATGTTAGTGGGGGCTTTATGTTAGTGGGGGCTTTATGTTAGTGGAGGCTTTATGTTAGTGGGGGGCTTTATGTTAGTGGGGGCTTTATGTTAGTGGGGGCTTTATGTTAGTGGGGGCTTTATGTTAGTGGGGGCTTTATGTGGGGGCTTTATGTTAGTGGGGGCTTTATGTTAGTGGGGGCTTTATGTTAGTGGGGGCTTTATGTTAGTGGGGGCTTTATGTTAGTGGGGGCTTTATGTTAGTGGGGGCTTTATGTTAGTGGGGGCTTTATGTTAGTGGGGGCTTTATGTTAGTGGGGGCTTTATGTTAGTGGGGGCTTTATGTTAGTGGGGGCTTTATGTTAGTGGGGGCTTTATGTTAGTGGGGGCTTTATGTTAGTGGGGGCTTTATGTGGGGGCTTTATGTTAGTGGGGGCTTTATGTTAGTGGGGGCTTTATGTTAGTGGGGGCTTTATGTTAGTGGGGGCTTTATGTTAGTGGGGGCTTTATGTTAGTGGGGGCTTTATGTTAGTGGGGGCTTTATGTTAGTGGGGGCTTTATGTTAGTGGGGGCTTTATGTTAGTGGGGGCTTTATGTTAGTGGGGGCTTTATGTTAGTGGGGGCTTTATGTTAGTGGGGGCTTTATGTTAGTGGAGGCTTTATGTTAGTGGGGGCTTTATGTTAGTGGGGGCTTTATGTTAGTGGGGGCTTTATGTTAGTGGGGCTTTATGTTAGTGGGGGCTTTATGTTAGTGGGGGCTTTATGTTAGTGGGGGCTTTATGTTAGTGGGGGCTTTATGTTAGTGGGGGCTTTATGTTAGTGGGGGCTTTATGTTAGTGGGGGCTTTATGTTAGTGGGGGCTTTATGTTAGTGGGGGCTTTATGTTAGTGGGGGCTTTATGTTAGTGGGGGCTTTATGTTAGTGGGGGCTTTATGTTAGTGGGGGCTTATGTTAGTGGGGGCTTTATGCTTTATGTTAGTGGGGGCTTTATGTTAGTGGGGGCTTTATGTTAGTGGGGGCTTTATGTTAGTGGGGGCTTTATGTTAGTGGGGGCTTTATGTTAGTGGGGGCTTTATGTTAGTGGGGGCTTTATGTTAGTGGGGGCTTTATGTTAGTGGGGGCTTTATGTTAGTGGGGGCTTTATGTTAGGGGGCTTTATGTTAGTGGGGGCTTTATGTTAGTGGGGGCTTTATGTTAGTGGGGGCTTTATGTTAGTGGGGGCTTTATGTTAGTGGGGGCTTTATGTTAGTGGGGGCTTTATGTTAGTGGGGGGGCTTTATGTTAGTGGGGGCTTTATGTTAGTGGGGGCTTTATGTTAGTGGGGGCTTTATGTTAGTGGGGGCTTTATGTTAGTGGGGGCTTTATGTTATGGGGGCTTTATGTTAGTGGGGGCTTTATGTTAGTGGAGGCTTATGTTAGTGGGGGCTTTATGTTAGTGGGGGCTTTATGTTAGTGGGGGCTTTATGTTAGTGGGGGCTTTATGTTAGTGGGGGCTTTATGTTAGTGTTAGTGGGGCTTTATGTTAGTGGGGGCTTTATGTTAGTGGGGCTTTATGTTAGTGGGGGCTTTATGTTAGTGGGGGCTTTATGTTAGTGGGGGCTTTATGTTAGTGGGGGCTTTATGTTAGTGGGGGCTTTATGTTAGTGGGGGCTTTATGTTAGTGGGGGCTTTATGTTAGTGGGGGCTTTATGTTAGTGGGGGCTTTATGTTAGTGGGGGCTTTATGTTAGTGGGGGCTTTATGTTAGTGGGGGCTTTATGTTAGTGGGGGCTTTATGTTAGTGGGGGCTTTATGTTAGTGGGGGCTTTATGTTAGTGGGGGCTTTATGTTAGTGGGGGCTTTATGTTAGTGGGGGCTTTATGTTAGTGGGGGCTTTATGTTAGTGGGGGCTTTATGTTAGTGGGGGCTTTATGTTAGTGGGGGCTTTATGTTAGTGGGGGCTTTATGTTAGTGGGGGCTTTATGTTAGTGGGGGCTTTATGTTAGTGGGGGCTTTATGTTAGTGGGGGCTTTATGTTAGTGGGGGCTTTATGTTAGTGGGGGCTTTATGTTAGTGGGGGCTTTATGTTAGTGGGGGCTTTATGTTAGTGGGGGCTTTATGTTAGTGGGGGCTTTATGTTAGTGGGGGCTTTATGTTAGTGGGGGCTTTATGTTAGTGGGGGCTTTATGTTTGGGGGCTTTATGTTAGTGGGGGCTTTATGTTAGTGGGGGCTTTATGTTAGTGGGGGCTTTATGTTAGTGGGGGCTTTATGTTAGTGGAGGCTTTATGTTAGTGGGGGCTTTATGTTAGTGGGGGCTTTATGTTAGTGGGGGCTTTATGTTAGTGGGGGCTTTATGTTAGTGGAGGCTTTATGTTAGTGGGGGCTTTATGTTAGTGGGGGCTTTATGTTAGTGGGGGCTTTATGTTAGTGGTTAGTGGGGGCTTTATGTTAGTGGGGGCTTTATGTTAGTGGGGGCTTTATGTTAGTGGGGGCTTTATGTTAGTGGGGGCTTTATGTTAGTGGGGGCTTTATGTTAGTGGGGGCTTTATGTTAGTGGGGGCTTTATGTTAGTGGGGGCTTTATGTTAGGCTTTATGTTAGTGGGGGCTTTATGTTAGTGGGGGCTTTATGTTAGTGGGGGCTTTATGTTAGTGGGGGCTTTATGTTAGTGGGGGCTTTATGTTAGTGGGGGCTTTATGTTAGTGGGGGCTTTATGTTAGTGGAGGCTTTATGTTAGTGGAGGCTTTATGTTAGTGGGGGCTTTATGTTAGTGGGGGGGGGCTTTATGTTAGTGGGGGCTGTTAGTAGGGGTTAGTAGTGGGGGCTTTATGTTAGTGGGGGCTTTATGTTAGTGGGGGCTTTATGTTAGTGGGGGCTTTAGGTTAGTGGAGGCTTTATGTTAGTGGAGGCTTTATGTTAGTGGGGGCTTTATGTTAGTGGGGGCTTTATGTTATTGGAGGCTTTAGGTTAGTGGAGGCTTTATGTTAGTGGAGGCTTTATGTTAGTGGGGGCTTTATGTTAGTGGGGGCTTTATGTTAGTGGGGGCTTAATGTTAGTGGGGGCTTTATGTTAGTGGGGGCTTTATGTTAGTGGAGGCTTTAGGTAAGTGGGGGCTTTAGGTTAGTGGGGGCTTTAGGTTAGTGCGGGCTTTTAGGCTAGTGGAGGTTTTAGGTTAGTGAAGGCTTTAGGTTAGTGCGGGCTTTTAGGCTAGTGGAGGTTTTAGGTTAGTGGAGGCTTTAGGTTAGTGGAGGCTTTAGGTAAGTGGGGGCTTTAGGTTAGTGGGGGCTTTAGGTTAGTGGAGGCTTTAGGTTAGTGGGGGCTTTAGGGTAGTGGGGGCTTTAGGTTAGTGGGGGCTTTAGGTTAGTGGGGGCTTTAGGTAAGTGGGGGCTTTAGGTAAGTGGGGGATTTAGGTTAGTGGAGGCTTTAGGTTAGTGGGGGCTTTATGTTAGTGGATGCTTTAAGTTAGTGGGGGCTTTAGGTTAGTGGGGGCTTTAGGTAAGTGGGGGCTTTAGGTTAGTGGAGGCTTTAGGTTAGTGGGGGCTTTAGGTTAGTGGGGGCTTTAGGTAAGTGGGGGCTTTAGGTTAGTGGGGGCTTTAGGTTAGTGGGGGCTTTATGTTAGTGGATGCTTTAAGTTAGTGGGGGCTTTAGGTTAGTGGGGGCTTTAGGTTAGTGGGGGCTTTAGGTTAGTGAGGGCTTTTAGGTTAGTAGGGGTTTTAGGTTAGTGAGGGCTTTATGTTAGTGGGGGTTTAGGTTAGTGGGGGCTTTAGGTTAGTAAGGGCCTTTAGGTTAGTGGGGGCTTTAGGTTAGTGGGGGCTTTAGGTTAGTGGGGGCTTTAGGTTAGTGGGGGCTTTAGGTTAGTGAGGGCTTTTAGGTTAGTGGGGGCTTTAGGTTAGTGGGGGTTTAGGTTAGTGGGGGGCTTTATGTTAGTGGGGGCTTTAGGTTAGTGGGGGCTTTAGGTTAGTGGGGGTTTTAGGTTAGTAGAGGCTTTAGGTTAGTAGAGGCTTTAGGTTAATAGAGGCTTTAGGTTAGTGGGGGGCTTTATGTTAGTGGGGGCGTTAGGTTAGTGGGTCTTTAGGTTAGTGGGGGGCTTTATGTTAGTGGGGGCTTTAGGTTAGTGGGGGGCTTTATGTTAGTGGGGGCTTTAGGTTAGTGGGGGCTTTAGGTTAGTGGGGGCTTTAGGTTAGTAGAGGCTTTAGGTTAATAGAGGCTTTAGGTTAGTGGGGGCTTTATGTTAGTGGGGGCGTTAGGTTAGTGGGGGGCTTTAGGTTAGTGGAGGCTTTAGGTTAGTGGGGGCTTTAGGTTAGTGGGGGCTTTAGGTTAGTGGGGGGCTTTATGTTAGTGGGGGCTTTAGGTTAGTGGGGGCTTTAGGTTAGTGGGGGCTTTAGGTTAGTGGGGGCTTTAGGTTAGTGGAGGCTTTAGGTTAATAGAGGCTTTAGGTTAGTGGGGGGCTTTATGTTAGTGGGGGCGTTAGGTTAGTGGGGGCTTTAGGTTAGTGGGGGGCTTTATGTTAGTGGGGGCGTTAGGTTAGTAGGGGCTTTAGGTTAGTGGAGGCTTTAGGTTAGTGGAGGCTTTAGATTAGTAGAGGCTTTAGATTAATGGGGGCTTTATGTTAGTGGGGGCTTTAGGTTAGTAGGGGCGTTAGGTTAGTGGAGGCTTTAAGTTAGTGGAGGCTTTAAGTTAGTGGGGGCTTCAGGTTAGTGGGGCTTTAGGTTAGTGGGGGATTTAGGTTAGTGGGGGATTTAGGTTAGTGGAGGCTTTAGGTTAGTGGGGGCTTTAGGTTAGCGGAGGCTTTAGGTTAGTGGGGGCTTTACGTTATTGGGGGCTTTAGGTTAGTGGGGCTTTAGGTTAGTTGGGGATTTAGGTTAGTGGAGGCTTTAGATTAGTGGGGGCTTTAGGTTACTAGAGGCTTAAGGTTAGTGGGGGCTTTAGGTTAGTGGGGGCTTTAGGTTAGTGGGGGCTTTAGGTTAGTGTGGGCTTTAGGTTAGTGGGGGCTTTAGGTTAGTGGAGGCTTTAGGTTAGTGGAAGCTTTAGGTTAGTGAAAGCTTTCGGTTATTGGGGAATTTAGGTTAGTTTGGGATTTAGGTTAGTGGAGGCTTTAGGTTAGTGAAGGCTTTAGATTAGTGTAGGTTTTAGGTTAGTGAAGGCTTTAGGTTAGTGGAGGCTTTAGATTAGTAGAGGCTTTAGATTAATGGGGGCTTTATGTTAGTGGGGGCTTTAGGTTAGTAGGGGCGTTAGGTTAGTGGAGGCTTTAAGTTAGTGGAGGCTTTAAGTTAGTGGGGGCTTCAGGTTAGTGGGGCTTTAGGTTAGTTGGGGATTTAGGTTAGTGGAGGCTTTAGGTTAGTGGGGGCTTTAGGTTAGTAGAGGCTTAAGGTTAGTGGGGGCTTTAGGTTAGTGGGGGCTTTAGGTTAGTGGGGGCTTTAGGTTAGTGGGGGCTTTAGGTTAGTGGAGGCTTTAGGTTAGTGGAAGCTTTAGGTTAGTGAAAGCTTTCGGTTATTGGGGAATTTAGGTTAGTTTGGGATTTAGGTTAGTGGAGGCTTTAGGTTAGTGAAGGCTTTAGATTAGTGTAGGTTTTAGGTTAGTGAAGGCTTTAGGTTAGTGGAGGCTTTAGATTAGTGTAGGTTTTAGGTTAGTGGGGAATTTAGATTAGTGGAGGATTTAGGGTAGTGTGAACTTTATGTGTATGTTCACGTGTATTAACATCTGCTTCTTTTTCCTGACTTGAGTGCTAAGGATATAGTTAGTAGCATTAACCTTCTTGAGAACAGGGTAAGGACCAATGTATATGGTACTGAAGCTTCCTGTTAACGTTGGAGAACTCACCAGTACAAGGTCTCCTACCTGAAGTTCCCTGAGTGTTGCTTTGCCGTCGTGTCTCTTCTTAGCAGTTACCTGAGAATGTAACAGGTTCTCTTTAGGTAGTTCCCATGAAGCAAACAACTTGCCTTTGTGCGTAGATAACCAGTCCAACGCATCCAGGTTGCTCTCTGTGTCCGTCCACTGGTCCTTAGTAACCTTCAGTGGTTCTCTCACTGTAGCCGTGTGACCATACACCATCAAGATTGGAGGCTCAGGGACTCATTCGGTGCTGATCTCATGGCAAAGAGGAAGGACATACAGAAGACACAGAAGGAAACATCTGGCTAGGCCATGAACAGTTTTCGGAATTAGACAACGTCCAGAAAATAATGCATCATGAGGTGTTTCCAAGAGGTTGGACCTGACCAGTGAGGGCACGACAACTTGCGTACGATCTGTGGAGTCTAGGGCGTTCTTTGTCGATACCTCCAGCACAGTACCTTATCCTGCCAGACGTATTGGTCACCTGCCTTCGCACCGGACTCTATGGTGTCTGCCAGTGCTTGAACCCCGGGGGTCCTTCTCTTGCTCTGTAATGAAGATTGCTCCAGTCCAGCGCTTCGGTTCTGGGGTAGAGTCTAGAGAGTTAGATGGAGTATTGTCTGCGACCGGTGCGGTCGGTGTAGGGTTAAACAAATCATCCAATCCCAACTGAGTGTTTACCCGGGATCTGGCTTGTACTGCTACTACCGGCCTTACCACGTCTTCTACACGATCATCAACAACTATGAGGGTGGTTACTGCCCAAACCCAAAGCCTGGAAGCACAAACAGTAACTGTCTCTATTTTCCGCTTGTTACAACTTGCACTAAATTTGTTACATCTTGGCTTAACGTGTTTATGACGTATTAGAACGTTGTTACAACTTGTTTTATTGGTTGTTATAACTGGTTAGGAGGTGTTAAATCTTGTTCGAACGTTGTAGCAATGTCGTAGTTTCGGTGTGTGTTTGGCGGGTATATACGTACGTCTTACCCTCAATCACAAATCTAGTTCTACCTCAATCCCTTCAATTGGAAGATGGTCTACTGCCTACCGCCAATGTACACCTTCCATTGAACTATGGTGATTCCCAGTGAACCTCTACTAAGGGGGCAACGTACAAAGTGGAGGGAAACCCACCTAAAATAACACTTTGCTTCCCCTTCAGTAGGCACTTCCTTGGGTAGCGAGCTCTTCAAAATCAGAGAGTGGGCTGCTCCACTACTGACCTTCCACACAGGTAACTCGATAAGTGCCCTTCCCAAGTGTATGGGGCAAACAAACCTGGCTTCTCCCTCCTATCTGTCCATAGATTGAGTCTTAGCTAGCGATAAGCAACAGCAACAGGTAGCCAGCAACAGTAATGGTAGCCAGCAAGAGTAATGGTAGCCAGCAACAGTAATGGTAGCCAGCAAGAGTAATGGTAGCCAGCAACAGTAATGGTAGCCAGCAACAGTAATGGTAGCCAGCAACAGTAATGGTAGCCAGCAACAATAACAACAGTAATGGTAGCCAGCAACAGTAACAACAGTAATGGTAGCCAGCAACAGTAATGGTAGCCAGCAACAGTAACAACAGTAATGGTAGCCAGCAACAGTAACAACAGTAATGGTAGCCAGCAACAGTAACAACAGTAATGGTAGCCAGCAACAGTAATGGTAGCCAGCAACAGTAACAACAGTAATGGTAGCCAGCAACAATAACAACAGTAATGGTAGCCAGCAACAATAACAACAGTAATGGTAGCCAGCAACAGTAACAACAGTAATGGTAGCCAGCAACAGTAACAACAGTAATGGTAGCCAGCAACAGTAACAACAGTAATGGTAGCCAGCAACAGTAACAACAGTAATGGTAGCCAGCAACAGTAACAACAGTAATGGTAGCCAGCAACAGTAACAACAGTAATGGTAGCCAGCAACAGTAACAACAGTAATGGTAGCCAGCAACAGTAACAACAGTAATGGTAGCCAGCAACAGTAACAACAGTAATGGTAGCCAGCAACAGTAACAACAGTAATGGTAGCCAGCAACAATAACAACAGTAACAACAGTAATGGTAGCCAGTCACAATAACAACAGAACAAGACAACAGGTGCAGACAGATATTTAACAACTCTTCCATGATTGGTCATTACCCTCACAAATCAAGAGAGCTGTGAGAGTACTAACGTCGTCAAGTGTGTGTGGATCCTTCCCATGTTGGAGTATGTGGAAGTGAACGAGCAGACGTGTTGGCTGCTGAAGGAGCTGAAGAAGACCATATTAAATATTTCACACCCAAGACTCAACTACAAATTAGAGGTATTGTCAGGCAACATAACCATGACAAGGTAACTGAGGAAAGGAGAACAGAAGCACAAATCAGTGAATCTGTACAATGGTATAATATGGCTGCAGCTGGCAATCCTAATCATTATGGACGAAGAGGCGTTGGCCTTAGAAAGCAACCAAGAGCTGTTTAAAACTGTATGTCAAGTAGCCAGGGAAGAGAAGATTAAAGAGCGGAGAAGACAATGGCTTTAATTCACTAGCTCTAATGGACGGGAAACATCTGCAAGACAAGTGTGGGGCAAAAATACAGGTAGTTAAGGGGGGCAGAACCCGGTCTGCGGCTCACAAAGACCCGCAGGGTAAGGCTGAGGAACTCATTCACAAGTGGAGTGATGCAGCAGCATCCTCCTCCTCCCTGTCTGCAGAAGTAAGCAGGGAACAGCTCCTCCGACATAATGACAGAATTAGGATAACAAGAGCACAGTCTAGTGATGACGAGTATGGGCAACCAATCACAGCCCAGGAAGTAAGGAGGGGGGTATGAAAAAGGGTATAAGTTCTGTACCTGGTGAAGATGGTGTCACCTACGACATTCTCAATGCACTGTGTGAAGTGCCTGGGAATCCATTACTCCACCTGTTACAAATCAACAAACAAATCATTCCTAAGTGGAGTGTTGCCCACACAATGGAAACACACAATAATTGTTCCCATACCGAAGCCCAATGACCCCTGGCAATTACAGACCTATCAGTCTCATCTCACGCACTTGCAAGATACATGAAAGGATCGTCCTGAACCGACTGTTGCACAAAATAGTCAGGCTAGGGAAAGGGGATCAATGGAATTGTTAAATGACGGACCACAGCAAATTGTATAGTTAATTACTTGGCTAATGACACAGCTAAGTATTCTGTATTTATTGACATCAAAGGAACCTTCGACAAAGCACAGGGGAATGCGATCCTGGACGAGCTTGCATGCATGGGTGTCAAGGAAAGACTCATGAAATGGGTTAAAGACTACCTCACAAGGAGGAAAGCCAAAGTCTGCTTCAATTGAGCAGTCTCAAGAACAATGAGTACGGAACTCGGGCTCCCCCAAGAAGGGTATTAAGCACCATACTCTTCAACATGCTTATGAATGCAATTGCAAATATTGAATTTCCGGAAGGAACACAACAAGTGGGCTATGCAGATGATGTCCTAATACAAGCTCCCACCTTGGGAAAAATTAAACAGTCCATTGAACTCCTTGGAAGGAAATGTATTGAGCTCGGTTTCCCTCTCTCCACAAACAAGACAAAAGCATACTCCCATCACAAGCGGGGGGACAAATGGAGAACTACAAATTAATGGTGTAACACTTGAATGGGCTGACCACTATCGGTACCTTGGCGTCATTGTCAGCTCTAACAAAGGGAAAAAAGAGGAACTCAACCAACTCATGGGTTGGTGTCAAAATTCATGCAAATTTCGACTCAGGACACTTAAAGCTATGACCTGGAATGGACATGGAGCCTCTATTCCTGTGCTTAAAATGGGCAGCCTATGTGCACTCCGTCACAGACTATGCCGCACCAGTTCTGTGCACCTACTCCCAAAGCGATATGAAAAACTTGAAAGCATACAAAATGAAGCCATGACAATCACTCTTGGAGTCCCAAGAACTTCCAAAACATATAATCTACGAGAGGAGTTGTCCCTCCCCAGTGTTAAAGGCAGAATTAAGGAACTGAATGCTAAGCTTGCAATTAAGATAACCAGAGATCCCCATTATAATGATGTTGCTAAGAAAAAAATGAACTACGTGCTACTTATAGGGGGAAACAGGAGAAGCAAAATATGGCATCACAGATTAGTCTGCTACCTCGAAGAGCTTCACCTGCTCGAGCAAGCCCGTGAGCTCCTGCCTCTTACCTCCCTGGGAGAATGACTCACGCAAGATTATCATCAATGATAAAGGCAACGAAAAAGTCCAACGTAATAACTCAAGAAATGAGGCACAATCATCTTGAGGAGATTTATAAAAAAAGCCGGTAATTAATTAGATCAAATCTACACTGATGGGTCATCTGACCCTGTCAATGGCAGGGCTGGTGCAGCATACATTGTAATTAGGAATAATGCCTTTTATCGCGGAAATGAAGAAAAAACACGTATTGAGAATAATGACTCTTTAACGCAAGCAGAGGTAACTACCATTGTTATGGCGTTAGGATTCCTTGAACGAAACACTAATGGTGCAGTGATCTGCACTAATTCCAAAGCAGCACTACAAAGTCTTAGTAAAAATCGGCCAGAAAATCCTGCGATCGTCGTTAAGAGCTTCATCAATCAGTGAAGAGTCGTCAAATTTCTGTGGATCCCCTCCCATGTTGGAATCTGTGCAGACGTGTTGGCTGCTGAAGGCGCTGAAGAAGACCATTTTGGATATTTCATACCCAGGACTCTTCTACAAATTAGAAGTATTGTCAAGCAACATCACCGTGACAAGGTTACTGAGGAAAGGAGGATAGAAGAACAAATCGGTGACTCTGCACGCTGGTACAATGTAGGTGCAGCTGGCAATCCCAGTCGTTGTGGACGAAGAGGAGGTGGCCGTGGGAGAGAATCAGTAACAGCAAGAAACTGTCTTGGATACAAATATCCATGGAGATTCGGAATGGAAACAACAGTTGAGCAGAGGATTTGCAGAATCCCTAATGAGAGTGATGAACACCGCCTTGACCACTACCTGAGAGAGTGTGGACATCTAAGAGTCATTTGAAATATGTGTAGAATAATAAACCCCACATTGTTTGAGTTAGGACAATATTATTTGTCAAATATAGATACTGTTCTTAAAAGATTCCCCCATTTTGCACCCGCAAGATAATGTTGCACCCGCAACTTAAGAGTTGACAAATGTTAATCTTCTTGTTTGTGAAGCTGTTCACCTGAGACAATTGAGCAAGTTCCAGCTGTCTCTGGGTACAAGTGACAGGATGAACAACCCAGCGGGATTTCTGGGTGGCTGAGTACGGTGGGTGTGCACAATACCGCCCACAGGAGGCTGAGTACGGTGGGTGTGCACAATACCGCCCACAGGAGGCTGAGGGCGGTGGGTGTGCACGATACCGCCCACAGGAGGCTGAGGGTGGTGGGTGTGCACGCCCCCGCCCACAGGAGGCTGAGGGCGGTGGGTGTGCACGCCCCCGCCCACAGGAGGCTGAGGGCGGTGGGTGTGCACGCCCCCGCCCACAGGAGGCTGAGGGCGGTGGGTGTGCACGCTCCCGCTCGCAGTCACGTCGTCAATTAGGATATAAGTGGAAAAGTCGGAGAATACTTTCCTCTCAGTCTGTCGCCTTTCCTCTCCGTCTGCCAGTCCCCTCCTGTCCCACCCACCACACCACCCGGCCACCTCCCCCACCCACACCACCCGGACACCTTCCCCACCCACACCACACGGCCACCTCCCCCACCCACACCACCCGGCCACCTCCCCCACCCACACCACCCGGACACCTCCACCACCCACACCACCCGGCCAGTAACATTAACAACAACTCACCAACTGAACGATAACTTCTGAAATACTTTTCTCAAATCATTATTTTCTTGTATTGTGAATATATGTATGTATATATATATATATATATATATATATATATATATATATATATATATATATATATATATATATATATATATATATATATATACTTACCGCCCTCAGCATGTATATATATACATGTCTGTATATATGTATACATGTACAGCATGTATATATATATGGCACAGTGGGGAAGGGCGGGAAAAGGGGATAGTACACATACAATCTTGGGAGAACTGGTCTGGTCAACAGGAAGATTGTGGCGAGTGTTGAGTGTTCCTCCGTGATGGTGAAGGTCCCGGCGGTGCTGGAGACCTCAGCCTTAAAGCTTAGAGCTATTGACTCCCACCGTGCGTGGGGGGGGGGGGGGAGGGGCCGGGGGAGATGAGTGAGGCTGGTGGTGGCATACTGGGGGGGCGGGGAGATGGGTGAGGCTGGTGGCGGTGGCAAGGTGGGCGGTGGGGAGATGGGTGAGGCTGGTGGTGGTGGCACGGTGGGCGGCGGGGAGATAGGTGAGGCTGGTGGTGGTGGCACAGTGGAGGGCAAGGAGATGGGTGAGCCTGGTGGTGATGGCACGGTGGGCGGCGGGGAGATGGTTGAGGCTGGTGGTGGTGGTGGCGTGGTGGGCGGCGGGGAGATGGGTGAGGTTGGTGGTGGAAGCACGATGGGCGGCGATGAGATGGGTGAGGCTGGTGGTGGCACAGTGGGGAGTAGGAGATGGGCAAGGCTGGTGGTGGTGGTGGCACGGAGAGCGGCGGAGAGATGGGTGAGGCCAGTGGTGGCACAGTGGGGAGTAGGGAGATGGGTGAGGTTGGAGGAGGTGGTGGCACCGTGGACGGCGGGGAGATGGGTGAGGCTGGTGGTGGCACGGTGGGAGGCAGGGAGATGGGTGAGGATGGAGGAGGTGGTGGCACCGTGGACGGCGGGGAGATGGGTGAGGCTGGTGATAGCACGGTGGGAGGCAGGGAGATGGGTGGGGCTGGTGGTTGTAGCACAGTTTACTGCGGGTAGATGAGTAAGGCTGGTGGTGGTGGCACGGTGGGCAGTGGGGAGATGGGTGAGGATGGTGGTGGTGGTGGCACGGTGGGCGGTGGGGAGATGGGTGAGGCTGGTGGTGGCACGGTGGGCGGCCAGGAGATGGGTGAGGCTGGTGGTGGCACGGTGGGCGGCCAGGAGATGGGTGAGGCTGGTGGAGGTAGCACAATGGGCGGCGGGTGACGGGTGAGGCTGTTTATGGTGGCAGAGTGGGCAGCAGGGAGATGGGTGAAGGTGGTGGTGGCCCCGTGGGCAATGGGGAGATGGGTGAGGCTGGTGGTCGAACAGTGGGCGGCGGGGAGATGGGTGAGGCTGGTAGTTGTGGCGTGGTGGGCGGCAGGGAGATGGGTGAGGCTGGTGGTGGCACGGTGGGCGGCGGAAAGATGGGTGAGGCTGGTGGTGGTGGCAAGGTGGGCGGCGGGGAGATAGGTGAGGTTGGTGGAGGTGGCACAATGGGCAGCGGGGGATGGATGAGGCTGGTGGTGGTGGCATTGTGGGGGGGGGGGAGATGGGTGAGGCTGGTGGTGGCACAGTGGGGGGTTAGGAGATGAGTGAGGCTGGTGGTGGCACAGTGGGGGGTCAGGAGATGAGTGAGGCTGGAGGTGGTGGTTGTACCGTGGACGGTTGGGAGATGGGTGAGGCTGGTGGTGGCACGATGGGTGGTAGTTAGATGGGTGAGGCTGCTAGGCTGGAGGTGGTGGCACAGTTGGCGGCGGGGAGATGGGTGAGGCTGGTAGTGGCACGGTGGACTGCGGGGAGATGGGTGAGGCTGGAGGTGGTGGCACGATGGGCGGCGGGGAGATGGGTGAGGCTGGTGGTGGTGGCACGGTAGGCGGCGGGGAGATGGGTGAGGCTGGTGGTGGTGGCACTGTGGGTGGGGGGGAGATGGGTGAGGCTGGAGGTGGTGGCACAGTGGGCGGCAGGGAGATAGGTGAGGCTGGAGGTGGTGGCACAGTGGGCGGCAGGGAGATGGGTGAGGCTGGTGGTGGTTGCACGGTGGGTGGGGGGAGATGGGTGAGGCTGGTGGTGGCACGGTGGGCGGCGAAGAGATGGGTGAGGCTGGTGGTGGCACGGTGGGCTGTGGGGAGATGGGTGAGGCTGGTGGTAGTGGCACGGTTGGCGGCTGAGAGATGGGTCAGGTTGGTGGTGGCACGGTGGGCGGCGAGGAGTTGGGTGAGTCAGGTGGTGGCACGGTGGGCGGCGGATAGATGGGTGAAGCTAGTGGTGGCACAGTGGGCGGCGAGGAGATGTTTGAGACTGGTGGTGGTAGCACGGTGGGTGGGGGGAGATGGGTGAGGCTGGAGGTGGTGGCACTGTGGGCGGCAGGGAGATGGGTGAGGCTGGAGGTGGTGGCACAGTGGGCGGCAGGGAGATGGGTGAGGCTGGTGGTGGTTGCACGGTGGGTGGGGGGAGATGGGTGAGGCTGGTGGTGGCACGGTGGGCGGCGGGGAGGTGGGTAAGGCTGGAGGTGGTGGCACGGTGGGCAGCGGGGAGATGGGTGAGGCTGGAGGTAGTGGCACAGTGGGCAGCGGGGAGATGGGTGAGGCTGGAGGTGGTGGCACGGTGGGCGGCGGGGATATGGGTGAGGCTGGTGGTGGTGACACGGTGGGCGGCTGGGAGATGGGTGAGGCTAGTGGTGGTGGCATTGTGGACGGCGGGGAGATGGGTGAGGCTGGTGGTGGCACGGTGGGCGGCTGGGAGATGGGTGAGGCTGGTGGTGGTGACACAGTGGGCGGCGGGGAGATGGGTGAGGCTAGTGGTGGTGGCATTGTGGACGGCGGGGAGATGGGTGAGGCTGGTGGTGGCACGGTGGGCGGCTGGGAGATGGGTGAGGCTGGTGGTGGTGACACGGAGGGTGGTGGGAGATGGGTGAGGCTGGTGGTGGTTGCTGTGTGGGTGGGGGTTGATGGGTGAGGCTGGTGGTGGTTGCACGGGGGTGGGGGGAGATTGGTGAGGCTTTTGGTGGTGGCACATTGGTGGGTGGGAGATGGGTGAGGCTGGTGGTGGTGGCACGGTGGGCTGTGAGGAGATGGGTGAGGCTGGTGGTGGTGGCACGGTGGGCTGTGAGGAGATGGGTGAGGCTGGTGGTGGTGGCACGGTGGGCTTCGGGGAGATGGGTGAGGCTGGTGGTGGAGGCACCGTGGGCGGGGGGGGGGAGATGGGTGACGCTGGTGGTGGCACGGTGGGTGGGGATGAGATGGGTGAGGCTAATGGTGGTGGCACGGTGGGCGGCCGGGAGATGGGTGAGTCTGGTGGTGGCTCGGTGGGCGGCATGGAGATGGGTGAGGCTGGTGGTGGTGGCACGGTGGGCGGCAGAGAGATGGGTGAGGCTGTGGGTGGTGACACGGTAGGCTTCGGGGAGATGGATGAGGCTTGTGGTGGAGGCACCGTGAGCGGCGGGGAGATGGGTGAGGCTAGTGGTGGCACGGTGGGCGGCGAAGAGATGGGTGAGGCTGGTGGTGGCACGGTGGTGGGCGGCTTGGAGATGGGTGAGGCTGGTGGTGGTGGTGGCACGGTGGGCGGCGGGGAGATGGGTGAGGCTGGTGGTGGTGGCACGGTGGGCGGTGGGAATATGGGTGAGGCTGGAGGTGGTGGCACGATGGGCTGCTGGGAGATGGGTGAGGCTGGTGGTGGTGGCACTGTGGGCGGCGGGAAGATGGGTGAGGCTGGTGGTGGTGGCACGATGGGCGGCGAGGAGATGGGTGAGGCTGGTGGTGGTGGCACGGTGGACGGCGAGGAGATGGGTGAGGCTGGTGGTGGTGGCACGATGGGCGGCGAGGAGATGGGTGAGGCTGGTGGTGGTGGCACGATGGGCGGCGAGGAGATGGGTGAGGCTGGTGGTGGTGGCACGGTGGGCGGCGAGGGTATGGGTGAGGCTAGTGGTGGTGCCACTGTGGGCGGCGGGGAGTTGGGTGAGTCAGGTGGTGGCACGGTGGGCGGCGGATAGATGGGTGAGCCTGGTAGTGGCACTGTGAGCATCGGGGCGATGGATGAGGCTGGTGGTCGTGGCACGGTGGGCGGCGGGGAGATGGGTGAGACTGGAGGTGGTGGCACGGTGGGCGGCGAAGAGATGGGTGAGGCTGGTGGTGGCACGGTGGTGGGCGGCTGGGAGATGGGTGAGGCTGGTGGTGGTGGTGGCACGGTGGGCGGCGGGGAGTTTTGTGAGTCAGGTGGTGGCACGGTGGGCGGCGGTTAGATGGGTGAGCCTGGTAGTGGCACTGTGAGCATCGGGGCGATGGATGAGGCAGGTGGTCGTGGCACGGTTAGCGGCGAGGAGATGGGTGAGGCTAGTGGTGGCACGGTGGGCGGTGAGGAGATGGGTGAGGCTGGTGGTGGCAAGGTGGGCGGCGGTTAGATGGGTGAGGCTATTGGTGGTGGCACGGTGGGCGGTGGGGCAATGGATGAGGCTGGTGGTGGCACGTTAGGCGGCGGGGAGATAGGTGAGGCTGCTTGTGGTGGCACAGTGGGTGGCAGGGAGATGGGTGAGGCTGGTGGTGGCACGGTGGTGGGCGGGAAGATGTTTGAGGCTAGTGGTGGTGGCACGGTGGGCGGCACGGTGGGCGGCGGGGAGATGTGTGAGGCTGGTGGTTGTGGCACGGTGGGCGGCAGGGAGATTGGTAAGGCTTGTGGTGGTGGCAAGGTGGGCGGCGGGGAGATGGGTGAGGGCTGGTGGTAGTGGCACGATGGGTAGGGGAGATTGGTGAGGCTGGTGGTGGTGGCACGGTGGGCGGTTGGGAGATGGGTGAGGCTGGTGGTGGTGGCACGGTTCGCGGCGGGGAGATGGGTGAGGCTGGAGGTGGTGGCACGGTGGGCGGCGGGGAGATGGGTGAGGCTAGTGGTGGTGGCACGGTGGGCGGCACGGTGGGCGGCGGGGAGATGTGTGAGGCTGGTGGTTGTGGCACGGTGGGCGGCAGGGAGATTGGTAAGGCTTGTGGTGGTGGCAAGGTGGGCGGCGGGGAGATGGGTGAGGCTGGTGGTAGTGGCACGATGGGTAGGGGAGATTGGTGAGGCTGGTATTGGTGGCACGGTGGGCGGTTGGGAGATGGGTGAGGCTGGTGGTGGTGGCACGGTGGGCGGTGGGGAGATGGGTGAGGCTGGTGGTGGTTGCACGGTGGGTGGGGGGAGATGGGTGAGGCTGGTGGTGGTTGCACGGTGGGTGGGGGGAGATGGGTGAGGCTCCGAGTACAGGATAGGTCCGAGTACAGAGCCCTGTGGGACTCTATTGCTGACGTCACGCCAATCTGAGGTCTCACCCCTCACTGTAACTCTCTGCTTCCTATTGCTTAGGTACCTAGGTACCCTTATCCACTGGAGCGCCCTACCAGTTACTCCTGCCTGTTTCTCCAGCTTATGCATCAGCCTTTTATGGGGTACTGTGTCAAAAGCTTTCCGACAGTCCAAAAAAATGCAGTCCGCCCAGCCTTCTTTTTCTTGCTTAATCTTTGTCACCTGAACGTAGAATTCTATTAAGCCTGTAAGGCAAGATTTACCCTCCCTGAACCCATGTTGATGGGTTGTGACGAAGTCCCTTCTCTCCAGATGTGTTACTAGGTGTTTTCTCACAATCTTCTCCATCACCTTGCATGGTATACAAGTTAAGGACACTGGCCTGTAGTTCAGTGCCTCTTGCCTGTCACCCATTTTTTTTTTGCATGGTATACAAGTTAAGGACACTGGCCTGTAGTTCAGGCCAGTGAGTCCAGTTCAGTAAACTGAACTGTAGTTCAGTTCAGACGACGACATGTGTACTCACCTAATTGTGCTCACCTAATTGTGCTTGCAGGGGTGAAACTCAGGCTCTTTGGTCCCGCCTTTCAACTGTCAATTAACAGGTGTACAGATTCCTGAGCCTACTGGGCTCTATCATATCTACATTTGAAACTGTGTATGGAGTCAGCCTCCACCACATCACTTCCTAGTGCATTCCATTTACTAACTACTCTGACACTGAAAAAGTTCTTTCTAATGTCTCTGTGGCTCATTTGGGTATTCAGCTTCCACCTGTGTCCCCTTGTTCGCGTCCCTCCAGTGTTGAATAGTTCATCCTTGTTTACCCGGTCGATTCCCCTGAGGATTTTGTAGGTTGTGATCATGTCCCCCCTTACTCTTCTGTCTTCCAGTGTCGTAAGGTGCATTTCCCGCAGCCTTTCCTCATAACTCATGCCTCTTAGTTCTGGGACTAGTCTAGTGGCATACCTTTGGACTTTTTCCAGCTTCGTCTTGTGCTTGACAAGGTACGGGCTCCATGCTGGGCCCGCATACTCCAGGATTGGTCTTACATATGTGGTGTACAAGATTCTGAATGATTCCTTACACAGGTTCCTGAACGCCGTTCTGATGTTAGCCAGCCTCGCATATGCCGCAAACGTTATTTTCTTTATGTGGGCTTCAGGAGACAGGTTTGGTGTCACTTCATCTCCTATTCTGTATCCTGTGTCTGGCCTCCTGTTTCCACTGCCTAGTTTCATTACTTTGCATTTACTTGGGTTGAACTTCAACAGCCATTTGTTGGACCATTCACTCAGTCTATCTAGGTCATCTTGTAGTCTCCTACTATCATCCTCTGTTTCAATCCTCCTCATAATTTTTGCGTCGTCGGCAAACATTGAGAGGAACGAATCTATACCCTCTGGGAGATCATTTACATATACCAGAAACATTTTAGGTCCAAGGACTGACCCCTGCGGGACTCCACTTGTAACGTCTCGCCAATCTGAGACCTCACCCCTCACACAGACTCGTTGTCTCCTGTTGCTTAGGTACTCCTCTATCCACCGGAGTACCTTCCCTTTCACTCCAGCCTGCATCTCCAACTTTCGCACTAGCCTCTTGTGTGGCACTGTATCAAAGGCTTTCTGACAATCCAGAAATATGCAGTCTGCCCACCCTTCTCTTTCTTGCCTTATTTTTGTTGCCTGGTCGTAGAATTCAAGTAACCCTGTGAGGCAGGACCTGCCATCCCTGAACCCATGTTGATGCTGTGTTACAAAGTTCCTTCGCTCCAGAAGTTCCACTAGTTTTTTTCGCACAATCTTCTCCATCAGCTTGCATGGTATGCAGGTTAGGGACACTGGCCTGTAGTTCAGTGCCTCCTGTCTATCCCCTTTCTTGTATATCGGGACTACGTTAGCTGCTTTCCAAATATCTGGCAGTTCCCCTGTTGCTAGTGATTTGTTATACACTATGGAGAGTGGTAGGCACAGTTCTCTTGCTTCTTCCTTTAGTATCCAAGGGGAGATTACATCTGGGCCTATAGCCTTTGTCACATCCAACTCTAATAAACACTTCCTTACTTCCCCGCTGGTACTCTCAAACTCTTCCAGTGGTTCCTGGTTAGCTATTCCCTCACTTACCTCTGGAATTTCTCTTTGCTCTAAGGTGAAGACCTCCTGGAATTTCTTATTCAATTCCTCACACACTTCCTTGTCATTTGTAGTGAATCCTTCCGCCCCTATCCTTAATTTCATAACCTGTTCCTTTACTGTTGTTTTTCTCCTGATGTGGCTATGCAACAATTTAGGCTGAGTCTTTGCCTTGCTTGCGATGTCATTTTCGTATTGTCTTTCTGCCTCTCTTCTCATCCTGATATATTCATTCCTGGCCTTCTGGTATCTTTCTCTGCTCTCAAGTGTCCTGCTATTCCTATAGTTTCTCCATACCCTTTTACTTTGCTGCTTAGCTAGCCTACATCTCTGATTAAACCATGGGTTTCTCATTTTCATTTCTCTGTTTTCCTTTTGGACTGGGACAAACTTGTTTGCCGCGTCCTTGCACTTCTGTGTGATGTAATCCATCATACCTTGGGCCGTCTTTCCCCTGAGCTCTGTTTCCCATGCTATATCTGTTAGGAATTTTCTTAACCCCTCATAGTTTCCCTTTCGGTATGCTAACATTTTGGTTTCGGTATCCCTCCTCGAGTTCAATAACCCTTCTTCAATCAAGTACTCAAACACCAGTACACTGTGGTCGCTCATTCCTACTGGGTCCTCAAAACCGATTTTTCTTATGTCGGAGTCGTTCAGAGTGAAGACTAGGTCGAGTCTCGCTGGTTCGTCATTGCCTCTCATCCTTGTGGGTTCTCCGACATGCTGGGTTAAAAAGTTTCTTGTCACCACCTCCAATAGTTTGGCTCTCCACGTGTCCTCGCCTCCATGCGGTTCCTTGTTCTCCCAGTCAATCCTTCTGTGATTGAAGTCGCCCGTGATGAGCAGGTGGGATCTATTTCTACAGGCAGCAGAGGCTGCCCTCTCAATTATAGTGTTAACTGCCATATTGTTGTTTTCATACTCTTGACTGAGTCTTCTGTCAATTGGTGGAGGGTTGTATATTACTGCTATTACTATTCTTGGTCCTCCCATTGTTATGGTGCCTGCTATGTAGTCTCTGAACTCCTCACAGCCTGGGATGGCCATCTCCTTAAAACTCCATTCCTTTCTCATGAGTAGGGCCACTCCGCCTCCTCCCCTACCTTCCCTCTCTTTCCTTATTACTGTGTACTCCTGGGGAAACACGGCATTCGTTATGATTCCAGAGAGTTTTGTTTCAGTGAGTCCGATTACATCTGGGTTAACTTCTTGTGCTCTTTCCCTTAGTTCACTTGTCTTGCTTGTGATCCCATCTATGTTCGAGTACATCACCCTGAAACTGACTCTTCTGCTTCTTCTCAGGGGGGACCTTTGGGATCTGGGGTGAGTGGGAGCTGGGGGGACCTGGCACGGGGAGATTGGTGGAGGAGGGAGGGCTTGGGGGGGTGGGAAAGAGGGGGGTGGTGGGGGGGAGAGGGGGGAGGGTGCGGGGGGTGGCTAAGAGGGGGAGGGTAGGGGTGGGGAGAGTGAGAGGGTTGGGGGTGGAGAGTGAGAGGGGGGAGGGTTGGGGGGGGGTGAGAGAGGGAGGGTGGGGAAGCATGGGGGGAGGAGAGGCTTTGGGAGATAGGGGAGATGGGGGCTTGGGGGGGGAGAAGTCGAGTGCCTTTGCAAAATCTGTGTACACGACATCTGCATTATGTTTTTCCAATAATGCCTCAGTGATTTTGTCATAGTGGTCAAGTAGCTGTGAGAGGCATGATCTTCCTGCTCTAAATCCATGTTGGCCTGGATTGTGGAGGTCATTGGTTTCCATGAATCTAGTGACATGACTCCTGATCACTCTCTCAAATACTTTTATTATGTGGGACGTTAGTGCAACTGGTCTATAATTCTTTGCCAATGCTTTGCTACCACCCTTGTGTAGAGGGACAATGTCTGCTGCTTTAAGTGCATCTGGTATCTCCCCCGTGTCCAAGCTCTTCCTCTACACTATACTGAGTGCCTGTGCTACTGGCACTTTGCATTTCTCTATAAATATTGAATTCCATGAGTCTGGACCCGGGGCTGAGTGCAAGGGCATATTGTCAATTTCTCTTTCAAAATCTGCCACGCTCCTGTTGATATCAGTTATATTTACAGGTGTTTGAGTATCATTCATAAAGAAATTGTCCAAATCTTCCACTTTCATGCTGAGTATCGGAGTGCTAAACATGTCCTCATACTGCTTTTTTAGGATTTCACTAATTTCTTTGTCATCCTCCGTGTATGAACCTTCACTAATACGAATAGCTCCAATACTGGCAGTGGTTTTCGCTTTTGATTTAGAATATGTGAAGAAATATTTTGGGTTTATCTATATTTCTTGAATTGCTTCATGTTCTAGTTGCCTTTCGTCAGTCTGATAGGGATGCTTCAGTTTCTGTTCGATTTCTTCAATCTTCCTGTTTAAATTATTTCTTCTCTGTATGGAGAGTCGTGTCTGCTTAAGCATTTCCGTTAATTTCTTCCTCCTTTTGTAATGTCGTCTGCGTTCTCTTTCAACATTGGACCTCTTTCTGGCTTTCCTCAAAGGAACATGTTTCAGACAGACTTCAAATGCTTCAGAAGTCAGTTTTTCTATTCCTTGTGTAGGATTTTTATTTCTTAGAACATTTTCGTATTGAATGTTTGTTAGTTCCCTGTTTATTTTCTTCCAGTCTAACCCCTTATTATTAAAGTTGAGTTTATTGAATAGCCCTTCTCGCTTGTTGTTTCTCTTGGGCCTACTACCGTTTTTAATGTTAGTTTGCACTTCAATGAGCTTGTGATCCGAGTACGTGTGGTCCCCGCCGCCCACCGTGCCACCACCAGCGTCACCCATCTCCCCGCCGCCCACTGAGCCACCACCAGCCTCACCCATCTGCCCGCCGCCCACTGTGCCACCATCACCAGCCTCACCCATCTCCCTGCCATCAACCGTGCCACCACCAGCCTCACCCATCTGCCCATCGCTAACAGTGCCACCACCAGCCTTATCCATCTTCCCGCCTCCCACCGTGCCACCACAACCAGGCTCACCCATCTCGCCACCGCCCACCATGCCACCACCAGCCTCACCCCTCTGCCCGTCGCCCACGGAGCCACCACCACCACCAGCCTCACCCATCTCTTCGCCGGCCAGCGTGCCACCACCACCAGCCTCACCCATCTCTTCGCCGCCCACCGTGCCACCACCACCAGCTTCTACCATCTCTTCGTCTTCCACCGTGCCACCACCTACAGTCTCACCCATCTCCCCGCTGGCCACCGTGCCACTACAAGCCTGACCCATCTCCCCGCTGCCCACTGTGCCACCACCAGTGTCGCCCATCTCCCCGCCGCCCACTGTGCCACCACCAGCCTCACCCATCTCCCCGACGCCCACTGTGCCACCACCAGCGTCACCCATCTCCCCGTCTTCCACCGTGCCACTACCAGCCTCACCCATCTCCCTGCCGCCCACCTCGCCACTACCACCACCAGCCTCACCCATTTTCCCGCCGCCCACCGTGCCACCATAAGCAGCTTCACCCATCTTTCCGTCTTCCACCGTGCCACCTCCAGCCTCACCCATCTCATCGCCACCCACCGTGCTACCACCAGCCACACCCATCTCCTCACTGTGTGGTGGTGTGCACGACCAGCCTCACTCATCTCCCCGCCGCCCACCGTACAATCACCACCAGCCTCACCCATCTCCCTGCCGCCCACAGTGCCACCACCACCAGCCTCACCCATCTCCCCGCCCTTCACCGTGCGACCACCAGCCTCATCCTTCTCTCCGCAGCCTACCGTGCCACCACCACCAGCCTCACCCATCTCCCTCTCCCATCGTGTCACCACCATCAGCCTCTCCCATCTCCCCCCCGTGCCACCACCACCACCAGCCTCACCCATCTCCCCCTCGCATAGTGCCACCACCACACCCTCACTAATCTCCTCCCTCCACCGTACCATCACCACCAGCCTCACCCATCTCCCCGCCCTTCACCGTGCCACAACCACCATCAGCCTCACCCATCTCCTCCCCCCCACCATGCCACCACCAACCTCACCCAACTCCCCGCCCCCCACCGTGCCACAACCACCATCAGTCTCACCCATCTCCCCTCCCCAACCGTGCCACCACCAGCTTTACCCATCTCCCCACAGCCTCACGTGCTACCACCAGCCTCATCCATCTCTCCGCCGCCCACCGTGCCACTACCAGCCTCACCCATCTCCCCGCTGCCCACCGTGCCACCCCCCACCAGCCTCACCCCCCACCTGGTTGATACCTGGTTGATGGGGTTCTGGGAGGTCTTCTACTCCCCAAGCCCGGCCCGAGGCCAGACTTGACTTGAGAGAGTTTGGTCCACCAGGCTGTTGCTTGGAGCGACCGCAGGCACACATACCGACCGCAGCCCGGTTGGTCCAGCACTCCTTGAAGGAAACAATCTAGTTTCCTCATGAAGATGTCCACGGTTGTTCCTGTAATATATCTGATGCTCACTGGTAAGACGCTGAACAACCGCGGACCTCTGATGTTCATACAGTGTTCTCTGATTTTGCCCATGGCACCTCTGCTCTTCACTGGTTCTATTCTACATTTTCTTCCATGTCGATCACTCCAGTACGTTGTTATTTTACTGTGCAGATTTGGGACCTGTCCCTCCAGTATTTTCCATGTGTATATTATTTGGTATCTCTCTCGTCTCCTTTCTAGTGAGTATATTTGGAGAGCTTTGAGACGATCCCAACAATTTAGGTGCTTTATCTGTCTATGCGTGCCGTATATGTTCTCTGTATTCCCTCAATTTCAGTAATCTCTCCTGCTCTGAGGGGGGAAGTGAGTACTGAGCAGTACTCAAGACGGGACAACACAAGATTACAACCATTGTGATGGGATCTCTGGACTTGAAGGTTCTCGTGATTCATCCTATCATTTTTCTGGCTGACGCAATACTTGCTTGGTTATGCTCCCTAAACGTTAGGTCGTCGGACATCATTATTCCCAAATCCTTGACATGCTGTTTTCCTAATTGTCATGTTCACAGAAAATGGTACCATCCGTTTTCTATGTGCGGCGGCTGGGACGCCAGAGAGAGAGAGAAGGTAAACAAGTACAGGACGCCCGCCAAGCTTGGTAGCTACTAGTCATGTAATCATATTAAGTATTAAAGTCAGTAACCAAGTCATGACTTTACATCAACCCTACAACCAAGACTTCCTCAGTAACACACAAACACCACATTGGCGACGAGGATGAACTGTGAACGCAGGTATTTGTTCAGTTTCAAACACAAGGGAGAAGCATGCTGCCTGGAGGAGGAAGAGAAGCTGTGAGCGCCATACCCGATGCTGTATGCTAACCGATGCTGTGTGCTAACCAATGCTGTGTGCTAAACGATGCTGTGTGCTAACCGATGCTGTGTGTTACCCAAGCTGTGTGCTACCCAAGCTGTGCTGAAGAAACAGTACTGAGGAATCTGCCGACGTTGTGTACGAAACGACGCTTTGATGTGTACAAAACCTGATGTTTTGGTTACGAAACGACGCTTCGTGCTACAAAATTCATCACACTGAACTGCTGCTGTACCAACTGCTGTGCCAACTGCTGTGCTGCTGCTGTGAGTAGGAACAACACATGTACACAAGGGCTAGGTAAGAAGTCAGTTGCTGCTATATTGTGCACTGTTGTGAACTTTTGCATTAAAATGCTTGTGTGCTTTGCAAAATTAAAGTAATTACAGTGAATTCTTGACTAACATATTCAGTGCAGTAAGTGTTTAATATTCTGAGGAACATTTAAGTGATAAGTTACATTTATTCAGTAAAAATGGCAAATATACCTCAGTTTCCTGCATTTGATCCTGACTGTGACCAGACAAACCTGTCACAGAGGTGGGTCAAATGGCTTAAAAAGTTTGAAAATTTGTTGATAGTTTCTGACATCAAAAGTGCTGAAAGAAAGCGTGCCTTTCTACTTCATTATGCAGGTGATAGAGTTTGTGACATCTTTGACACACTGAAAGACACTGGTGGTGCCAAAGATTATGACACTGCCAAAGCCAAACTAACAGAGCATTTCAAACCAAGGCAAAATACTGCAATGGAAATTATGCATTTCAGGAGAGCAAAACAACTCTCTAATGAAACTGTGGATCAATACCACACACGTCTGCAGGGTTTAGCAGCCCATTGTGAGTTTGCTGATGTTGACAAAGAAATCAAACAGCAAATAATTGAATCGTGCACATCTACACGTCTTCGTCGAAGAGCTCTAGAACTTGTTGATGATGACAGTTCTCTTACCAAGATACTGGATATGGCTCGTCGAATGGAAGATGCTGCACGTGATGCTCGTGTCATGGAGTGCAGTGCCAATAACGGTTCTGCCACTGTTACTAACAGTGATGAGGTATGTAAGGTTCAGGGAGGACACCGTGATCAAAGAAGATATCATGGCAAACCTAACAGTAAATTGAGCCGAGAACCACATCACAACTGGAGTCAAGGAACAAGACTCAAACAGTCACGACGACCCACATCAGAGGGTGTCAACAATAAATGTTACAATTGTGGAGGAGACTACCCACACCAAGATAATGTTTGTCCTGCTCAAGGTAAGAAGTGCTATGAGTGTGGAAAACTAGGTCATTTTGGTGCTATGTGTCGTTCCGCACTAAAGAAACCACAGTCAATGAATAAAAGCACTGTACGAGGATCAGGTCATAGGGGTCGAGGTGGTATACACAATATTGAGCCTCATATCCAAAATGTTAATAATGTACAAGACAACATTTCATTACAACCAGTCTCAGATGACAGTGAATGTGATTATACTTATGGAGTACAATCAATCACAGAATGGAATGATCTTCCAAACAACCCAGAGACTATAGTATATATTGCTGGTATTTGTCTCAAAGTTCTTATTGACACTGGATCAAACATTGACACCATGGCTGAGTGCCACTATGAAAAATTTAGAAAACAGTTCCCAAAGCTAGAAAAATACAATGGTAAAGCCACTGCCTATGCTTCGAAGTTAGCCTTGCCAGTGATTGGAACTTTAACTGCAGAGATTAAGTCAAAGAATGCAATGCTCATTACTACATTCCATGTTGTTAGGAATGCAAAGGAGTCTTTACTCAGTTACACGACTTCAACCAAATTGGGGCTACTTCAGCTTTCTAATGCTGTAGCAGTGGAATCTGCAAACAATGTTGATGGTATTGTTGCTGAATTTCTGATCGATTTAAATCCATAGGTTGTTATACTGATAGCAAAGTACATCTGCATATCAACCCAGATGTAATTCCAGTTGCCCAACCACATCGCCGACAACCATTCCATACTCGCAAGAAAGTCGATGCCGAACTGGATAGGCTGATCGAACTAGATATCATTGAACCAGTAACAGGCCCAACACCATGGGTAAGCCCAATTGTCACTCCACCAAAGCCGAAGAATCCAGATGAGATACGCATTTGTGTGGACATGCGTGTTCCCAACAAGGCAATAATGCGTGAACGCCATCCTACACCGACTGTAGATGATATGATCTACCGCTTGAATGGTGCAACTGTATTCAGCAAGTTAGATTTAAACAAGGGCTATCATCAGCTTGAACTTGATGATGAGAGTCGCTTCATCACAACGTTTACGACACATCGAGGTCTGTATAGGTACAAGCGCCTGAGTTTTGGTATTAACAGTGCTGCCGAGGTATTCCAGCACATCATCAGCCAGGTATTGCAAGACATACCTAATGCTGACAACATGTCTGATGACATCATTGTTTATGGCCGTACCCAAGCTGAACACGACAAAGCTCTTCGTGCAACATTGCAACGCTTACGAGAAAAGAATCTGACGTTAAGCCGAGCAAAGTGTGAGTTCAATCAACATAAAATTGAATTCTTTGGACATGTACTTAGTGACAAAGGTCTGTCTCCAGATCCTAAGAAAGTTGCAGATATCAAGAATGCTGCACCTCCTTCAACGTCCACTGAAGTACATAGTTTTCTGGGAATGGCAAACTACTGTTCTCGCTTCATTCCAGATTTTGCTACCATTACAAAGCCTCTACGTGAGCTCCTGAAGAAAAATGCATCATGGTACTGGAGCGATATCGAGCAAAATGCATTTGATGCTGTGAAAGATGCACTAGTAGAGAATGCGACTGCTGCATACTTTGATCCATCAATGGACACTGAGTTAACGGTGGATGCTAGTCCTGTTGGTTTAGGTGCTGTTTTAGCCCAACACAAACCTGGTCAACCAGATTCCAGAGTAGTAATTGCCTACGCCAGCCGTTCTCTCACAGATGTTGAGCAACGATACAGTCAGACAGAGAAGGAAGCTCTTGCTCTTGTATGGGGCTGTGAACACTTCAATGTGTATCTGCTTGGTGCGCCCTTCGCCACGATAGTCACTGACCACAAACCGTTGGAGACCATCTTCAATAATCCAAAGTCCAAACCACCAGCTCGCATTGAGAGATGGGCTCTTCGTCTGCAACCATACAACTTTACGGTGAAATACAAGCCGGGTGCAGGCAATCCCGCTGATTACATCAGTCGACATCCTGCCAACAGTTTCACCATCACCAAGCATCAGCAAGTTGCCGAGGAATATGTACACTCTGTAACCTGTGATGCAGTCCCTAAGGCTCTTACTCTTGATGAAATCCGTACTGCAACCCTAGAGGACCCAACTCTGCAAGCAACAGTGGATGCATTGACTAAGAAAAAGTTTCCACGCATCCCACCCTCAGGAGTTGACCAAGATGCATTCAAAGCACTTGAACGCATCCAGACAGAATTAAGTGTTACGCAACAACGCGACACTGTGCTGCGAGGTACTCGTATCGTGATTCCAGCTGTTCTCCAGCAACGTGCTCTGAAGCTTGCACATCAAGGACACCAAGGTCTTGTTAGGACGAAACAGCTGCTAAGAGAAAAGGTGTGGTTTCCTGGCATTGATCGTCAAGCAAAGGATATGCATGATGCCTGTGTCCCTTGCCAAGCTGCAGTGGATACTTCAAGACCAACACCTCTACAACCTTCACCACTACCTGCTGCACC
The DNA here is from genome assembly GCF_020424385.1 of Procambarus clarkii. Taxonomy (NCBI): domain Eukaryota; kingdom Metazoa; phylum Arthropoda; class Malacostraca; order Decapoda; family Cambaridae; genus Procambarus; species Procambarus clarkii. Next base: position 2,150,381 of record NC_059591.1, read on the forward strand.
ATGGACGGAAGTATCGATGGACTTCTGCGGACCACTACCAACTGGAGAGTACTTGATGGTAGTCATTGATGATCACTCACGTTATCCAGAAGTAGAAATCATCAATTCCACATCTGCAAAGGCCGTCATCCCGAAACTTGACAAGATCTTTTCAAACTTTGGCATTCCTGAAGTTGTCAAGACGGACAATGGACCGCCATTCAATGGACAAGACTTTGTCAACTTTGCTGAGCATATTGGATTCAAACACCGCCGTGTGATGCCACTACATCCCCAAGCAAATGGAGAAGTTGAGAGATTCATGCAACCTCTCATGAAAGCGGTACGCTGTGCTCATGCCGAAGGACGATCCTGGAAACAAGCTATGTATGCTTTTCTCAGGAACTACCGTGCAACACCACATGGAACACTGGGCAAGTCGCCTGGCGAACTTTTATTTGGACGTCCTATGAGAATCGCACTACCCGTCATGCCAGCCGAGGTAACGGATAAACGTCTCGCTCAGAAGGATGCACTAGCCAAGGGCAAAATGAAAATTGCTCATGATCAACGTGCAAAGGAACAGTTCATAAAGGTTGGAGACACTGTTCTCGTTAAAAAGAAAAAAGAGGGAAAGTTAGATATGCCGTATGATACAAAACCATATAAAGTGATTAGTGTAAAAGGAACTATGGTAACAGCTAGTAATAGAGATCATAGTATAACACGTAATATGGCTTATTTCAAAGTGATTCCAACTAGTGTAGAAAATGATGAAGTGCAAAGTCGTGCAAAAGAAAAAGAAAAAAATAGTTATAACCCGACAAACAATTCATCAAGGGATGTTATTGCATTTAAGGACTCTCGTCCTAAACGTCATGTTAAACGCCCTACACGATTTGATGATTAATTGTGTTCCTATGTAATGCAAAATATTTACTTGTCATGCTGAACTAAATTTAATATTGTTTGAATAATGCAGATATCTCATTCAATATTTTGTAACTTTGTATTACAGTTTCTTTCATGTTTGTTTAACATTGCATATGTATTTTTAACATTGAAATCCTTTGTGGAAAAGATTAAGTTGTTTAAATTCTTTGTGTGCTTAATTAATGTTAAATGTATGCAGTATCTCTTGATATGGTAATAACTTACTTTGTGTCAATAACTTTGCTTTGTGCTACAAGCATGGTAGACATCCTGTATTCATTCTTTTTAAAGAAAAGGAGGGATGTCATGTTCACAGAAAATGGTACCATCCGTTTTCTATGTGCGGCGGCTGGGACGCCAGAGAGAGAGAGAAGGTAAACAAGAGCGTACAGGACGCCCGCCAAGCTTGGTAGCTACTAGTCATGTAATCATATTAAGTATTAAAGTCAGTAACCAAGTCATGACTTTACATCAACCCTACAACCAAGACTTCCTCAGTAACACACAAACACCACACAAATTTGTCGAATACCTTTGCAAAATCTGTGTATACGACATCTGCATTATGTTTTCCTCTAATGCCTCAGTGATTTTGTCATAGTGCTCAAGTAGTTGTGAGAGGCATGATCTTCCTGCTCTAAATACAGATTGGCTTGGATTGTGGATGTCATTGGTTTCCATGAATCTAGTGACCTGACTCCTGATCACTCTCTCAAATACTTTTATTATGTGGGACGTTAGTGCAACTGGTCTATAATTCTTTGCCAATGCTTTGCTACCACCCTTGTGTAGAGGGGCAGTGTCTGCTGCTTTAAGCGCATCTGGTATCTCCCCTGTGTCCAAGCTCTTCCTCCATACTATACTGAGTGCCTGTGCTACTGGCACTTTGCATTTCTTTATAAATACTGAATGCCATGAGTCTGGACCAGGGGCTGAGTGCATGGGCATATTGTCAATTTCTCTTTCAAAATCTGCCACGCTCCTGTTGATATCAGTTATATTTACAGGTGTTTGAGTATCATTCATAAAGAAATTGTCCGAATCTTCCACTTTCATGCTGAGTATCGGAGTGCTAAACATGTCCTCATACTGCTTTTTTAGAATTTCACTAATTTCTTTGTCATCCTCAGTGTATGAACCTTCACTAATACGAATAGCTCCAATACTGGCAGTGGTTTTCGCTTTTGATTTAGAATATGTGAAGAAATATTTTGGATTTTTCTTTATTTCTTGAATTGCTTTATGTTCTAGTTGCCTTTCTTCAGTCTGATAGGGATGCTTCAGTTTCTGTTCGATTTCTTCAATCTCCCTGTTTAAATTATTTCTTCTCTGTATGGAGAGTCGTGTCTGCTTAAGCATTTCCGTTAATTTCTTCCTCCTTTTGTAATGTCGTCTGCGTTCTCTTTCAACATTGGACCTCTTTCTGGCTTTCCTCAAAGGAACATGTTTCAGACAGATTTCATATGCTTTAGAAGTCAGTTTTTCTATTCCTTGTGTAGGATTTTTATATCTTAGAACATTTTCCCATTGAATGTTTGTAAATTCCCTGTTTATTTTCTCCCAGTCTAACCTCTTATTATTAAAGTTGAATTTATTGAATAGCCCTTCTCGCTTGTTGTTTCTCTTGGGCCTACTACCGTTTTTAATGTTAGTTTGCACTTCAATGAGCTTGTTGTCCGAGTACGTGTGGTCCCACACCCCCCACCGTGCCACCACCAGCGTCACCCATCTCCCCGCCGCCCACTGAGCCACCACCAGCCTCACCCATCTGCCCGCCGCCCACTGTGCCACCACCAGCCTCACCCATCTCGCCACCGCCCACCGTGCCACCACCAGCCTCACCCATCTGCCCATCGCCCACGGAGCCACCACCACCAGCCTCATCCATCTCCCCAACATCCACCGTGCCACCACCTACAGTCTCACCCATCTCCCCGCCGCCCACTGTGCCACCACCAGCCTCACCCATCTCCCCGACTTCCACCGTGCCACCAACAGCCTCACCCATCTCTCCGCCACCCACGGTGCCACCATAACCAGCCTCATCCATCTCCCCGCCGCCCACCGTGCCACCACCACCAGCCTCACCCTTCTTCCCCGCCGCCCACCATGCCAACACCAGCCCCACCCATCTCCTCGCCGCCCACCGTGCCACTACCACCCTCACCCATCTCCTCGCCGCCCACCGTGCCACTACCACCCTCACCCATCTCCCCGCCGCCCACCGTGGCACCACCAGCCTCACCCATCTTCCCCCCTAACTTTGCCACCACCACCAGCCCCACCCATCTCTCCACCGCCCACCGTGCCACCACCACCAGCCTCACCCATCTCCCTGCCGCCCACCGTGCCACCACCCGCCCCATCCTTCTCCCCTCCACTACCGTGCCACCACTACCAGCTTCACCCATCTCCCCGCCCCCCCACGGTGTCACCAGCAGCTTCACCCATCTCCCCGCCCCCTACCGTGCCACCACCACCACCACCAGCCTCACCCATCTCCCTGCCCCCCATTGTGCCACTACCAGCTTCACCCATCTCCCCCCCCCCACCACCGTGTCACCCCCATCTTCACCCATCTCCCTACCACTAACCGTGCCACTACCAGCTTCACGTGCCACCACCAGCCACACCCATCTCTCCGCCGCCCACCGTGACACCACCAGCCTCACCCATCTCCCCGCCGCCCACCGTGACACCACCACCAGCCTCACCCCCCCCCCCCCACCTGGTTGATGGGGTTCTGGGAGATCTTCTACTCCCCAAGCCCGGCCCGAGGCCAGACAGGACTTGTTAGAGTTTGGTCCACCAGGCTGTTGCTTGGAGCGGCCCACAGGCCCTCATTTCCAGCAGAGCCCGGTTGGTCCGGCACTCCTTGAAGGAAACAATGTAGTTTCCTCTTGAAGATGTCCACGGTTGTTTCTGTAATATTTCTGATGCTCGCTGGGAGGACGTTGAACAACCGCGGACCTCTGATGTTCATACAGTGTTCTCTGATTGTGCCCATGGCACCTCTGCTCTTCACTGGTTCTATTCTGCACATCATTAGCTTGGAAACAACCTAGATAATCTACCTTCACACCTAAATTACTCCTAATAGCTTCATTTATTTCCAAACAATTCATATTTATCCTCTAGTTTCGCAAATAACTCGACGCTCTGCGTTAATGCTGATCACGCCTGTCGTCGCTCCATTAACTAGAATGACTTTATTTCTATCCACCCTTTGTTTAAATTCCAAAGCGATCCGTAGGTTACCACTCTCTTCAAGCGGGATAGTGCTATATCCTCTGGTTGTAAATTAAAGACGAGTATTGTTCCACCATCTACATATGCGTCATAAGTCAGTACATTATCTTTATCAAAGCCTAAGGCTTGCAACGCTGTATAATATAACTTGGCACAATTAGGTGAGTACACACACACACATACACACACACACACACACACACACACACACACACACACACACACACACACACACACACACACACACACACACACACACACACACACACACACACACACACACACACACACACACACACACACACACACACACACACACACACACACACACACACATATATAAATATATATATATATATATATATATATATATATATATAAAATGTATATAAATATATATATATATATATATATATATATATATATATATATATATATATATATATATATATATATATATATATATATATATATATATATATATATATATATATATATATATATATATATATATATAAATATATATATATATATATATATATATATATAAATAAATAATATATATATATATATATATATATATATATATATATATATATAAATAAATAAATATATATATATATATATGTATATATATATATGACAATGTCAGACCACGGAGGAAAAATTAAACAGGAAATTTCCTTAAGTACTTTCGTATATTAAATACATCTTCAGAAGGTGGCCTTCTGAAGATGTATTTAATATACGAAAGTACTTAAGGAAATTTCCTGTTTAATTTTTCCTCCGTGGTCTGACATTGTCACATTCTTAATCACGTGTTTTTTTCGTGATATACACACATATATATATATATATATATATATATATATATATATATATATATATATATATATATATATATATATATATATATATATATATATATACATACATATATATATAGGAGTAATCCTTCGAGTTACAGGTTCAATCTTGACCGTTGGCTTTGCTCTCTTCATTAATGGCGGGTCATACACTTGCTTCCCCGCCGCATCATTGCGGAATAAATCTCGCGGTGTAGAAGTCATAGTGAAAAACAGTTGAACCAGCGGTAACTTCTCAGGTGAGAATTGGGTTTTTTTCTGTTATCATTTTGTGAATGACATCACTTATTGTATGCACAACGCGGATAGGAGACATTAAATTTCCATTTAGATCCATTGAATTTAGATCCTTTCTCATCAAAATAATGTAACAACAATCTTGCATACTCGTAATCTTTTACCTTAAATTTCAGATCAATTAAATGTTTTATGATGGGATTAGTGCGCAACTGAGGAGGGGGAGGAGTGGGAAAGGTTTGTGGTAGGGGTGAAGGGAGGGCGGGATGAGCAGCTGGGGTCTGCTCTCCAGTCACACGGCCCATTATTTTACGAGGTACCAGATAATACTCCCGCATTTTCAATTTGAGAACAACCGCGTAATTAAACTAGCGGCTATAGGCAGGATAATTGATAAAATACTTCCACCTCGTTTACTAGTTAATATCCGTTTCTTAGCCGTTACAGAGGACTTTTTGCAGGCTAATGACCGGATAAGTAATTTGTATTTTTTCAGCTTCTTAACCGTCTTAGCAGGTACGGGTAATTTATTTTTTAGTAAGTTATTAAAAATTTCAGATAAGCAATTTATATGAGGTTTCTTTAATTTTTCAATTAGCTGCTTTCGCAAGGAATAGTGGAGCTTCGATAATAACTGGATCAACTCCTTGTATTTATGAACTAAGAATGTCTTCATTATAAATGGAGTATGTCGTCAACATCAATCCACTTATCGTATGTCCTATCATATCCGGTGTAGCTAGCTTTATACTGAATTTTACCTCTCACAGTGCGTTTGTGAAAGACCTTTTCAATATCGAAAGTTGGAGGAAGCTGTGTAGGTGTTAGTTCTGCGTTATAGGGCCCTCCCTCTATTTCCACACCATTCAAATCTTTCAGAAAGTATAATGGGATGCTTGCCTCCTATCAATACGGCCCACCGTAAAGATCTCTCGTGTGTTCTGCTGCTTAAACCCTTTCTTAAACTTGGAAATGCGGTCTGATAGTGCAATACGTACGGTATTGCCAAGAACTAGACGTGGAATGACGGCTCTCTTTGTTTTGTTCAGGGTTTTACACATTAAGTTAAATTGGTCAGCATACTCCGCAGGTGAATATAATGCATGTACCTCGACAAGTGTCTTTCCCCTCATCTCTCTGTGAGGAGAAGAATTATACTTTTTCACAATTTCTGATAAAGCTTGCATATAATTTAAAGTATTGTGGGCTGTCATACTTGTAAAGTTTGCCTTTTAAAGTCCGTATGAACCTTTCAGCGATGGAGGCCGTGGTCTCCTAAGAAAATATGCTATATAACTTAACATTGTTTGAACAAAGCATTTTCTTCATTGGAGCATTATAAAATTCTCCACCGCGATCGGAATCGATTTTGCGTATTTCCTGCGAAAGAGGTGCTTCCAAAATTGTAGCTGAAGCTTTACTAGGGCTTTTTCCATCCTTACTTGATAATGGCAATACTTGAGCGAGTCTGGAAAATATGTCCACACACACGAGTAAATATTTCACCCCCCCCCCACCCCCATTATGTCTGGACAGCAAGCTCATCTCGGCGAGGTCTATGGCCAGAAATAGGCGTGGTTTGGAACTTAATACACGACGTCGTATGAATTTGCGCGGGGAAGGAGTAATGTAATGTATATGCGTCGGAGGTTTTCAAATAGTCCTTTACATCAGAAAGAGTAATACTAGGTTTATTTAATTTAAGCAGTCTAATACAGCCTTCGAACTCCTCCCAACTCACCAATGGATGAAGGGTCATTATACACCTGTTCCAGCACTTCTTTCTTGCTCACCATTGATAGACTACCTCATAGGTTGGTTCGTGAACAATATTGCCACGTAATGTTATAGTAGAGGGAGTGTTCGAGGCCAGATCTACTAACAAATAGCCGTAGGGTTTGCTAATAACTTTCTTATATAAATTCACCAGCTTCTTTGAATCCTCTTTCCCAAATATCTGCCGTCCCAACGTTTCAATTTGTAAGAGGTCTCTTGATTTAACTAATAAGAAATGGGAGGTATTTAAACTGATATTCCTCGAATACTTGCCAGGGGAAAATATATTTTGAGTGATTAAAATGATTGAGACATTGAGATGTCTCTCTCAAGTAAACATGTCTGGTACAATTTTAGAATTAGCAGCCTCTGTAAAAAGATCATCATAGACTACTAAGATATGAGAGTCCCTATCCCTCTCTTCCACAGGATCAATAATGGTTGAATGCTCGACCAACTTCCTTTTAATGAGTGGTCCGTTCCTTAATTCAGTACATCCCCCTCCGCATAAAATTATAGCGGAGAACTTGTAATGATACTTCCTTAGGAGTTTAGTACATAAGAAAGACTTTTCACTGTTTGAATTCCCTGCTAAAATAATCCTCGATGGTTGACTAAATATATCGAGTTGCTCTTCGCAGATTATATCGTAGGAACTGCTCATGTTTGATGTTCACCAAAGACTCCTATAACCATAGAAAAGGGAGTAGTATTTATACAACTTAATAACAAGGGTTTTTATTCACATAGTATTAATTACAAGTGTTTATTTACATAATAAGCTATAGTTCTTACAGTTAACAAACCTCTGTCTTATTCCGCTACTATATACAGTTCCATCTTGCTGTGCTATCCTAACTTAATTACATCCTTAACTTAATTGTTCCACCACCACCACCACCACTGCGGGTGGGACGCCGCCACCGGCCTGACACCACCCCCCGCGTTCTCGGGCTAATTGTGAAGTTTATATCTAGTGAGGATTGAATAGTGCCGTAACATCACATTTTCTCCACGGGAGGAATATGGGGTAAAGTCTCGGTGGGTGGTCGCTACCGCACACCACCCCCTCCTCAATCTCTTCTTCTTCTTCATTGCCATCATCATCATCACCATTAGCTGGGATGTCTGGATGACTGTACGCTAGTGGCTGAGTCGGGCTTAGAATGTAGCATTTATCATCGAAAGCGGACAGTCGTCTGCATGTAGTGCGACATGTACACATCTTTCCTCCCACATTGTGTATGGATCTAGTCACAAAGCAGATTGAAGTGTTTGTTTCAAGCGTGTGTTGAAAGGCCTCATGAGAGAGTTTCTCTTGGAGGTGGTAGGGCACTCCCTTGCATTTGCACGTGTGGTCTCCATCTTGAGTGGCGAAAGAGTATGTTTTAGGTCTTAGAGCAATTAATTTATTAATAATCTTAGACCCTATTTCTGACTTGAGCAAGCCCAGCTCAGCTTCGCGTGCTGTAGAGTAAGACGGGTGGGTGGTATTAAAATTACTAAAATCCATACAGTCGAAGAGGGGGGGGGGGGTATTCAGCTCTTCAAACACATCCCGACAGTTGAGTTTTATGATGAAAGAGTCTGTGTCAGTATATAATAGACTCGCTTTATCCTCATATGCTGGTTTGACCACATCATACCAGAACTAATAGAGATGTCTCTTAGTAATTTGTAGTATGTGATAGCCGAGATAAGTAGGAGTGTTGACTTGGAGCGACTTCTGCTTGGTAGTACAGATTACGTGATTCTTACTCAGCAACAGACCTCGCTTGAAGAAAGGGTTGCGAGCGTGATTTAGGAAAGTATGATGATCGCTAACCAAGTAATGTTTATTCCCATATTTAGAAACATCTGTGAGACTCTTCCCATAAATAGAATTTAATACGAGTTTGAAAGCTTTTTTTTTTAATTACGCATTTGGTGGCGGCACGTTACCGAACATTGGTTTCAATTAAATCTTTAAGATGGTCTCCTGCTGAAATTCGTAGATGTCGTGAACTTTAGCTACTTCTAACCCGATGCGCTTGAGCAACTGTAACAAATCAAGACTGACTAGGTAATCTTTCTGAGGGAGATGAGGTGCGATTAATTTAGTGTTGTTTTTAGGCATCCCGCGTCGTTCATCTCTAAGAATATTCTTACTGTAGGGTGAAATATGTTTCTCTGTAATATCAGCATGGGAAAGAACTAGGGGCAGTTCGTCAGTGTATCCAGCCACCTCTGGACTAACCTGTAATGTCCAGAGGTGTAATGTCACACAACACCCAGTAACCATCGCCAGGGATATTCTCCAAGCCCTGCTCTAACAGTACCTCACACTCATTGTGAGACAGCTTCCGGATTCCGCCTCGAGGGAGCGGTTCAGTCATACTGTTAAAGTCCAGGTAGATGATGTAGCTACTATCATACCCTAGATCTAAACCTGTGTGGTTCTCTACACTCGTGTGCTGTCTTCCCGCCAAACACACACCAAAACTACGACGTTGCTACAAACGTTCGAACAAGTTTTTACACCTCCTGACCAGTTATAACAACCAATATAGCAAGTTGTAACAACGTTCTAATACGTCATAAACACGTTAAGCCAAGATGTAAGAACTTTATTACAAGTTGTAACAAGCAGCAAATAGAGACAGTTACGGTTTGTGTTTCCAGGGTGGTCACACTGGTGAACCCTCCTCAGAGATTGCGTCGTAGTAAATCGTATAACAAGGGGAATGACACTACATCGAGTTCAACTTTAGATTTAAGCAAGAATGCATCCCAAGCGAATGATGGTAGAGTAATGTAGTGGGAAATGTCAAATTTGTCGAGAGTGAGCATGGTATCTCGCCAAATTGTGAACACATCAGCCAACAACCCTCGTATCAACTTTGAGGTAAAGAAGGAGGTAGTCTCCAAAGTTACGACATTGAGCTAGATCGAAAATTTCTAATGCCTGCTTGTAATCGTTTTATGACAACTCTTCATCCTTCATTGTGTTGTAAAACTTATCAAGCGAATGAAGTTGTGGTTCATCCAACACACTTGTTACGGCCCTGGGTTCTTAGTTGGAAACCAGAGGTCAAATTGAGTTCCAAATAATCATGTGAGAAGGATATTTAATTAACAATAACGTTTATACTCAGGGCTTCTCATACCTCGGTTCCATCTTCCTTGCCAGACGTAAGATGAATCTTGTTTCTCACAGAGCATTCAGACTCTGAGATTGTTGATTATTAAATATAAGATTGACCTAGTTATCAGACCTAGCTATTCTTAGAATGGTTAAAGTAAGTGGTAATGTAGGGCGGTGAAGACCTATAATTAAGGTCCGTGGCGTACGATCAGCTAGGTACCCTTCCCGGCAGCATATTTAAGAGAGCGGAGTAGGCTGTTCTCGCTCTTCTCTGGTCTGGCTGTTGTGGTGTTTACACTCTCCCTTGTGGACTCTGTACTCCTCCTCCTTCTCTCTCCCCTAACCTTATCCTGGGTCTCTGTTCTGCAAGTTAAGTACCTTATATTGTGTTACCGTGTTACTGGTTAGGTGTGTATTTAGTTCTTGTGTATTCTAAGCCAGTGTTTTGGTATCTCAAAGTGTACTCTAGGGTGACTGGGGAACCACGTGTGCTCAAGTTTACCCAGGATACCTCTAGCCTTTACAAGTGCCCTTCTCCAAGTAGTCTTTACTCTAGATTGCAATTGTAAACCTTGCATCCTGTCTATGTGGACCAAAGTTAAAACCTTTTGAAAGGAAAGGCAGAGCTATAGTGCACATTGGTAGTTAAATGAGATTATAATTTGAATTCTGGTTATTCAGAAATGGTGGGAGGCGCAATATATGTTCTAAAATGATAGAGAAATATCAACAAAACTTGAGGGAGAAAAACAAAGGGAGCCGGTCGGCCGAGCGGACAGCACGCTGGGCTTGTGATCCTGTGGTCCCGGGTTCGATCCCGGGCGCCGGCGAGAAACAATGGGCAGAGTTTCTTTCACCCTATGCCCCTGTTACCTAGCAGTAAAATAGGTACCTGGGTGTTAGTCAGCTGTCACGGGCTGCTTCCTGGGTGTGGAGGCCTGGTTGTGGGAACCGACCTGTGAGATTTATATTTATTTAATTTATATGAATTTATATTTACGTTAATTTATATACTTCAATAGCAATTTGTATAATGTTAAGTGGACTGTATTTCTGCAATAATCTCTTAATCTCACAAATCGATCCTCTACACATTAGGGGGGTTTATTAAATTAATATATATGCAGCCAATCAAACTACAGTAATAGCTACATACATTGAAGAGGTTCCTTATCTTATAGTACAGCAGGCTAGTCCACCAGGTATAACTAGGGTGTAGACACCAAATTATCCTCTTTGAGGTAGCTTCTATCACCCAGTAACTGGTGCACATAATCTTGCATCCTCGTCTTGACCTGTCAAAAGTGCGCTAGCTGTGAAGCCAGAATCCTATATATGACAAGTATATCAGAGAAAACACTATACAGTACATGGAACATTGAAAACCTGGCTTAATTACCTTTAATATGAGGCGATTTCGCGTTCTAACCGGGTCACCCTATATCCTGACATTAATGGCCATAAATGAATGATAAACGGGTTTCGGATAGACACTTAACTTGAATTTGTAGACAGCGTGTTGATAATGGTACACTTTTAGTTTCCATAACACTACGTCCAAGTAAAATTAACAGGAGCCGAATTTGCTCCCGTGTGAGCCTCTGGTCTCAGTATAAACAATGGCTGCCCTCCTTCCCCACTGACGCCTGGCCTACTTTGTCCAGATTTCAGAAAGTGATAGAAGGGTCACATTTACTCTACTTTAATATTGATAATTAAGTTAATTTATATAAGATGTTTTTATGATGGTAAAGTCCAAAGACTAATGTATTTAAGAATAATTCCCAGCAGAATAGCTGGTGAATTATAATAGTATGTGGTGATGATATCCCGTTTTCTTTAGACGGTAATTCCACTACAAGTTACGTTTTCTATGGGTAACTTGTTTATACAACACAGCTATTATCTGTATGATATTAAATAGTGTCGGATTTTCCGACACTGGTCGAGGACCGGGCTGCAGGGACACTAAAGCCCCGAAATCATCTCAAGATATCCTCATGATAAACTTTGCTAAAATTATTATCTGTGGAACTGGTTATAAAGAGTTAAAAGCTAACCCACTCATTACACATTAGATATCTTATTACTCTTAAATTGTAAACCCTTTAGACGATCGTGATCCAGGGGACACATCACATATATTAGTTGTTTATGACTTATATGTTGAATCTAAAAACTCTAAAATAGTAAGTGATATATTCACTAGGAGACGGCACGAGAACATCTCTGATATTTTTATAACCCAAAATATATTTTTTAGTGGGAAATTTTCTAGATCTATAAGTTTAAATGCATCTCACTTTATCCTGCTTAAATCAAGAGACCTGTCGCAGATAGAAACATTATGCAGACCTTGCATTCGGCATGCAAGATGCAAAGATTTTTTAGATATATATATAAGAAAGTGATTTCTCGACAGTATGGGTATTTACTAGTTAACTTGGGTGTTAAAACACCTGAACCTATAATATTTAGGGGAAATATTGTAAATGAACCCTCTTATGAAATAGTGTATCAATGGTGAACATTAAACAAACTCTTAATAAGACATACAATGACCCCAAGTCCACAGGTGGGTTAGGTGGTGTTTTAAAATTGTATAAGGCTGCAAAGAAAATAATCCCTGAATTAACTATAAAAGATGTGAGAGACTATTTAAAAACGTCTAATGCTTATACCTTACATCTATTAAAAAAAAAAAACGTAAATTTAAGCGCAGACGTATCTTAGCACCTAGACCTAGCCTTCTTTACCATTGACTTGGCTGATATGACGTTGTTAGCTACACACAACAATGATATTAAATATTTATTAGTTTGTGTTGATATATTTTCGAGGTTTGCACACGTAGTTCCGCTATCCACTAAATCAGGGCAGAGTGTAAGCGAAGCCATGAAAGCTATTCTGGGTTTACCTTCATCAAGAGGTGTAAGGAAGTTTAAAACAGATAAGGGTGGAGAATTTTACAATAAATATATGTAACGGAAGTTAGACAGTAAAAACATTGAACTGTACAGTGTATTTTCTCAGGAAACTAAAGCCATCATTGCAGAGAGATTTGTAAGAACATTGAAAACTAAGATATATAAATATTTAACGGCATACAGTACTTTAACCTATATAAATGCCTTGCCTGACATGGTTAAAACATATAATAGAACACCCCATAGAGGATTAAAGGGGAAAATACCTATTGATGTACATGCTTTGTCTTCACCTCAAGATGTGACTAGACAGTTTAAGCTCATGTATAAAGGGGACCAGAAGACTGTACCGCGCATCAGTAATCTTCTCTCTGTGGGAGATACAGTGCGGCTCGCCTTATCTAATCGTATTTCAAAGTTTAAAAGAGGTTTTCATCAGCAAAACACTAAGGAAATATTTACTGTTGCTCAAATTGATACTAAAAAACCTGTAACTTTATATTATCTAAAGGTTTTAAATAATAAACTTACAGAAGGCGGGTTTTATAGAGAGGAGCCGACTCCTACATACTTGTCAGATACATCTGATATTGAGAGAATTATTAGTAAACGTAAAGTTGGTAATACTACTTTATATAAAGTTAGATACGTCGGATACGACAGTTCATTTGATCAGTGGGTGAATTCAACTGACTTGAGGAAACTATGAAGAAGCAGCCCTTAGTTACCAATGTTAGGTTAGGTTGCTCCACAGAGCAATTGCTTGATTTTTTGGCACTTTCCCAGATCCCATGTTACGCTTGGCCCAGATAATCTGGAGAAGCTCTTGAATATACTCAACATCAGCATGGATACTATAATTCTTAATTATAATTTTGGTCCGTCTAGTCAGTGCCGACCCCCTGCCAGCTGTACCCTCTGATGTACCTGTTTCTAATCCGCCTGTCCTGCCGGTTGGGCCCTCTGACCTGCTGGTGCCTGTTACGGCTGTTCCGGATGTTGTGGAGATGATCGTTGCAGAAGTGGATTCGGCTCCATGTAGTTCCGCCATTGTGGTGGCTGCTCCGGTGGTGGTGGTGCCAGGACCTGCGGAAGGGGGCAGTGATGTTTCGATTGCCCCGTGTGTTGGTGCTCCCGTGTCTATGGTCGACACAGCCGGTGGGGCTCTTGATGCCCACGATGTGTTGTGTGCTTCTGGGGGTCCTGAATAGCCTACACACATGGCGGCTCCAGCCTCTCCTCCTCCCCGTTGCAAGAGGGCACCGTGGGAGCATTCCTGGAGCAGAGGTCCTCCCGGTGGATGTAATGTATGGATGGATGGTGGTGGATGGTGGATGGTAATGGTGGATGTAAGAGGGTGGAGGCTTTGCTTGGGGTGACTTTGGTTGGCGTCCCTCCTTCCCCCCCCCCCCCTTCCCCCCTGCTGACATGTTGGGGCCTGGTAGTGACGTGGTGCGCCATCAGGACATGGTTTCCCCGCTGGACGTGGAGGCGGCTGCCAGCTGGGAGATGGCTGCTGGTGCGGTGGTGGATGGTGTGGATGTAGTTTCCCAGTGAGGCGAAAAATCCGTATCCAAGCCATGCAAAACAGCCACACGGGTTTGGTCGATGTGCTTCGTGAGCAGCATGTAAATGTGGCTTTTGTTCAGGAGCATAATGTTCGGGATGTGGCTGTTTTGCATGGCTTGGATGCGGATTTTCAAGTGCTTAACCCGCCGAGGATGTCCTTTGGAGGTACGCTGATGCTTTTTTCTAGGAGGGCGTCCATATCCGTGCTTCACACGGAGGTGGATGAGGATGGGCAGGTCCTGTTCTTGTCCGGGTGGAGTATTTGAGGGTGGTGATTCCTCTATTGACCATCTACGCTCCCTCTGGGGTGGCACGTCATCAGGAGAGGGATGATTTTTTCAAAAGGGGCTTTGGCATTTTTTGTGTCATGACACGTGGGATATGATTTTTGGGGTGATTTCAATTGTGTCACCCATTTGCGGGACTGCTAATAGTGCTCATCCACAAAATGTTTCTGGGACATTGGTCGCGACTCTGTGGTGTTGCAGGTTCCGTAATGCTGTGGTTATGTGTGGCAGTGCTTTGGAGTATACCTTTGCTGCACGTGGGGCGTGTTCCAGGCTTGATCGTTTTAATGTACATGGGAGAGAGGGTTCTGTTTTCGCGTTCCATACTGTTGCTGTGGCTTTTTCTAATCATTGTTCGGTGGTGATCAAGGTTGCTGTTTGTAGTCAGATGAGGGTGGGTAGGGGGTGGTGGAAATTGAACTGTGGGCTGCTGCATTGTCCCAGGGGTAGGTGCCCAGTTTCGTGAGTGGTGGGTCGGGGTAGTTGCCCGGCGGTGTGCCTTTTCTTCTCTTTTAGATTGGTGGGAATGGTGAAAGGTGGAGTGTCGGCATTTCTTTGTCGTGGTTGTGAGGAGGTAGGCGGCAGGGAGGTTTGGGTTGCTGCAGTTGCTTCAGGCGCAGTTGACTCGGTTGTATGTGTCGCTTAACGTGGGGATTGATTGTTTTGGGGATATTTCTGTGTACATGGCGCATGTTTGTGGGTTGAAGGACGAGCTGGCGGATGAGGTTCGGGTGAAGGCTCGTGTAGCGGAGCGTGTGGATGGTAAGAGGCTTTCTCCCTTTCTTCTGCTGAGGGAGAAAACTGTTTGGGACTCTGTCCTTTTCACGGGCCTCCATCGTCCTGACGGCTCCATATTCTCGAACACAGATGGGGTCCTGTTGTACGTGCGGCAGGAGTTGGGGGGCGTTGTATGCGGAGGTGGATGTGGATGAGGGGCTTGCTGATTCTTTTTTACATTGTTGCACGCCGAGGTTTTCAGGTGCGGATCGTTCTGCGTTGGTGGGGGAGATCTCGCTGTCAGAGTTTTTTTTTTTTTTAGATATATACAAGAGTTGTTACATTCTTGTACAGCCACTACTACGCGTAGCGTTTCGGGCAGGTCCCTGGAATACGATCCCTGCCGCGAAGAATCGTTCTTACAACCAAGTACTCATTTTACTGTTGAGTTAAACAGAGGCTACAGTTAAGGATTTGCGCCCAGTAAATCTTCCCCGGCCAGGATACGAACCCATGACAAAGCACTCGCGGAACGCCAGGCGAGTGTCTTACCACTACACCACAGAGACGTAAACTTTTGTGTGTGGTTCGGTCCGTTCGGTCTGGAGGGTGCCCAGTTCGGATGGCCTTCCTGTGGAGTTTTATATTACTTTCTGGGATATGCTTGGGGAGGTTTTCTTGGAGGTGGTGAGGTATTGTTTCATGGAGTATGTCCTGCCCGCGTCCGAGTATGATGGGATCGTGCGGTTGCTTCCAATGCCTGGTAATTTGCGGTTTTTGTCGAATTGGCGACCTATTTCCTTGTTGAACGTTGATTATAAGGTTGTGTCGAAGCTGTTGGCGGGTCGTCGATTCACTGTTGGCACGGTCTAATACACTATATACACATCAGCCTGGTATAGCTCCGGGGAGCCAAAGGGTCTCTCCACAGAACGGTTTGATTGAAATTTAACAACTTTAAAAAAAAAAAAGATGCCCCCAAAACATTACTGCATCCCCCTTAAGGGGCTCAGTGACTGTGCCCCGGAAATTCCTCAAAAAACCAGCGATGAATGTAATGAAATGCCATTTTCTGGGCGAGTCCCATAGGCTCTCTGGAGCTATCCAGGCTGAATGGATATGTATACTTTCTGGCATCAGTCAATGTTCATGGAGTTCTTGCCTACCGGGGACCATGAGCCAGAACCTGGCCCCCTCAGAGAGGTGCGAGGAGCACTGGCCTATTGAAACCCCCGTGTGGTTGGAAGCATTTCTATGTCTGCCATCGACTGGCTCTGGCACCCAGGAAGGTAGGTATCCCAAAACAAACCCTATTCTGGAGAAAAATCTATTGCTACCGAAAGCCGAACGAGTGGACAAAACTCCCCAAACGAAAATTAGCATGTGACTGGGGCTCCCCCCCCCCTCTCCCTGGGAGGGGTAGGGGGAGCCCCAGACCTTCATTTCGGCGATCCACCAGTTCTTAGGCTGGATGTCAAAACACGCGAAAAACACCGCCAACCAGAGGGAGGGAGGGATACCGGGGAGCCTCCGGGACTCACCCAAAAAATGGCATTTCATTACATTTAACGCTGTTTTTCTGGGGAGAGTCCCGTCAGCTCCCCAGAGCTAACTACCTAAAGACAAGGAAAAACAGGGACCTACCCGGGAGGCGGTCAGTCCTCACTCCTCAACCCGAAGTTGAGACAATTGGCTGCAACCGTCGACCCAATGCAACGCAGGCCCTACCAGTTCCAGGGAGATTGACAAGGTAGCAAGAGGCCTGGACCCTGTTCGACCTCCAAAAACCCCCACGCCCGAATGTCAACCCAAGACATGTTGCCAAAGCAGCAAACTTACAAACGTCGTGGGCACGGGGATAGAGCGCAGGCTGGCTAGACTTAATAACCCTGTGGACAACTTGAGAGACCCCGAGCCCGGGAACAGGGAAGGAGGGAAACTGGGTCAACCCAAAGCGCATCCCCGGCCACCGAAGCCATGGGACGCAAATAAAGGTGGAGAGCCACAACCGGACACAACACAAGATGCATCCCCGCCCTGACTTACCAAGCATTAACAACCCAAGGGCCCCTCCGGAAAGCAGCAGTCTCATTCTTCGCCAGAAAAGAAGGAAACGGCTGCAACTGAACAAACCTAGCAGCAGGACCATAGGAGCAGAATCCCCTGCGCCAGAGGAGAGCATTAAGCTCCCCGACCCAACCCCCAGAAGACAATGCCAACAGGAAAAGAACCTAAGGAAAACAATCCTGAACAAAAGGCGCCACAACAAACTGAGGAGAAAAGAGAAAAGAGAGCACCCGGTCCAAAGTCCAGGACGGCTCAGGAGGTGCATGAGCAGGCCGGAGTTGAAACAACACATGAGACAGCTTAGGAAACGGGGCAGAAGTAACATCAACACCAAACGCAAGCTGGAGCGGCTCTGCCAGCATTGCACGATACGAGGTGACAGTATTCGGCATAAGATGATGGTCCTGGAACAACCAAGAAAGGAAGGACAAAACAATCCTATCAGAGACAGAAGTACACCTACGCAGTGATATGAAAAACCGGAAGGACTGCCATGAAACTTCTTATTGCCGTCGAGTCGAAATACGCAGGTGGGAGACCAACAACCAAGCCACCTGCGTCCCATACAAGTGATGATAGACTCGAGTCAGAAACTCCAGCAGTGAAGACTCAAGGAGAAGAACGAACCAGCCTCGTACTGGGCTGGACTGATCTGCTGAAATAGGCGGAGCCACGGGAAGACCCTCGGGTTCGGACACTGAACAAGTAGCGCCTGAAATCAAGGCTGGGCCGGCCACCAAGGAGCCAAAAGGACATCTCTCCCCTGGTAAGTCTCCAAGTGAGCTAGGACCTGGAGCAACAGCTGAACCGGGAAAAAGAAACCCCACCTCGCCCAGTCCTGCCTGAAGGCGTCGATCTCAACGGCCTTGCAATCGGGGAAGGGCGTCACGTATACCAGGAGATGCCTCAACCACGCCGATATGAAGAGATCTACTTCCGGCTGGCCTGGTGAGCACTGGTCACAAAGCCCCAGCCAAGAGAGGGCGAGTCCATGAACACATGAAGAGAGGGCTCGGATAGGCGCCAAGACACCGAACCCCGAAAAACCTGAAGAGGAAGCCGGCGACACAACAACCAACGCAAAGAAGCTCCCGGAGGCCGAACCCAGCGGTTGCCAGAGGAGAAAGAGACGTCCCCAAAGAAACCAGAACAGCCAACAAAGCCACACACCTGACCCAGCGAATACACCATCATACCAAAGTTCAGGCTCCCGCACAAACCCTTGAGCAACCGCCACATGACCCGGGAGCCCCTCAAGCACAGATGAAATCGGGAACGCAGACAAAGCAGAGCAGCTGGAGAAAGATTCAAGGAAGCGGTTCGAGTGTCCCATACAAGACCCAGCCAAGATCGAACCTGAGAGGAAACTAGATGGGACTTTCACCAGTTCACCAAGAACCCAACGTTGAGGTTACCTTGAGGTGCTTCCGGGGCTTAGCATCCCCGCGGCCCGGTCGTCGACCAGGCCTCCTGGTTGCTGGACTGATCAACCAGGCTGTTGGACGCGGCTGCTCGCAGCCTGACGTATGAGTCACAGCCTGGTTGATCAGGTATCCTTTGGAGGTGCTTATCCAGTTCTCTCTTGAACACTGTGAGGGGTCGGCCAGTTATGCCCCTTATGTGTAGTGGAAGCGTGTTGAACAGTCTCGGGCCTCTGATGTTGATAGAGTTCTCTCTCAGAGTACCTGTTGCACCTCTGCTTTTCAACGGGGGTATTCTGCACATCCTGCCATGTCTTCTGGTCTCATGTGATGTTATTTCTGTGTGCAGGTTTGGGACCAGCTCCTCAATTATTTTCCACGTGTAAATTATTATGTATCTCTCCCGCCTGCGCTCAAGGGAGTACAGATTTAGGCTCTTTAGTCGGTCCCAGTAATTTAGATGTTTTACTGAGTGGATTCTAGCAGTAAAGGATCTCTGCACGCTCTCCAGGTCAGCAATTTCTCCAGCTTTGAAAGGGGCTGTCATTGTGCAGCAGTACTCCACTCTAGAGAGCACAAGCGTTTTGAAAAGTATCATCATCGGTATAGCATCTCTAGTGTGAAAAGTTCTTGTTATCCAACCTGTCATTTTCCTTGCAGTTGTGACGGCTACTTTATTGTGTTCTTTAAAGGTTCTTTATTGTGTACTCATGTCTTCCGACATGAGTACACCCAGATCCTTTACATTGCTCGTTCTATGTTATGATTTGCCTAAGTTTTGTACGTGGTTTCCGTTTTTATATTTTCAATTTTTCCGTAGGGCATGAGCTGGAACTTATCCTCGTTAAACACCGTATTATTTTCTGTAGCCCATAGAAAGACCTGATCTACATCTGATTGGAGGTTTGCCGTGTCCTCTATGTTGCCAACTCTCATGAAAATCCTAGTGTCATCTGCAAAGGATGATACAGTGCTATAGGTTGTGTTCTGGTCTATGTCCGATATGAGGATGAGAAAAAGTACTGGAGCAAGCACAGTACCCTGGGGGACTGAGCTCTTCACGGTTGATGGGCTGGATTTTATTTTGTTGACTATTACACATTGGGTTCTGTTAGTCAGGAAATTGTAGATCCATCTGCCTATTTTCCCGGTAATTCCTTTTGAACGCATTTTATGTGCAATAACACCATGGTCACATTTATCAAAAGCTTTTGCGAAATCTGTGTAAATTACATCAGCGTTTTGTTTGTCTTCCATAGCATCTAATGCCATATCATAGTGGTCCAGCAACTGCGACAGGCAAGAGCGCCCTGTTCTGAAACCATGTTGTCCGGGGTTATGGAGATGCTGTGATTCCATTTATTTTGTGATCTTACTTCTTAGCACTCTCTCAAAACATTTTATGATGTGCGATGTTAGTGCTATCGGTCTGTAATTTTCTGCCTCTGCCTTATTTCCTCCTTTATGGAGTGGTGCTTTCTCTGCTGTTTTTAGTATGTCAGGGATAACGCCAGTATCTAGGCTTTGTCTCCACTGAATGTGAAGGGCCTGCAATAGGGTTTTTTTTACAGTTCTTGATGAATATGGAGTTCCAAGAATCCGGGCCTGGTGCAGAATGCATAGGCATACTGTTTATGACTTCTTCAAAATCTAGTGGGGATAGGGCGACGTCTGATATATGATTTCATGTTGTATCATATCCATGAAAAATTCATTTGGGTTATCAATCTTTAGTGCGTTTAATGGCTCGCTGAAAACAGAGTCGTACTGCTTCCTCAGTAACTCGCTCATTTCTTTGTTGTCATCGGTGAAAGTTCCATCTCCCTTTCGCAGGGGCCCGATACTAGATGTGGTTTTCGATCTTGATTTTGCATAGGAGAAAAAATATTTCGGATTTCTCTCTATTTCACTGATGGCCTTTTGCTCTCTTTGCATCTCCTGGGTTTTGTATGATTCTTGTAGCTTGAGTTCAATTATTTCTTTTTCTCTACCTAATCTTCTTCGCCGTTCTTGAGATAGGGTGCGACTCTCAAGTTGTTCCGCGATTCGTTTTCTTCGCCTATATAGGGAACGACGTTCCCCTTCCAATCTGCATCTCTTTCTCTTTTTTCTTAGGGGTATGCGGTTTGAACATATTTCTAGTGCTACTGAGCTTATTTTTTCCAGGCACTGGTTCAGGTTTGCATTTTCTAGCTGTTCTTCCCAGTTTATTTCTGTGAAGTCCTGGTTTATTTGCTCCCAGTTTATCTGTTTATTATTGAAGTTGAATTTGCTGAAATCTCCTCCACCGGAAATCTGGATACGGAGCAGAGCACAGTGTCGGGGATGCCGCAGCAGTAGATAGTGGTATGGGAGCCCTGAGGCACTCCACTAAAAACATTTTCCCACTGACTTAACCCCATTTATACTAACTCTCTGTTTCCTTTGGAATAGCCATGCCCTAATCCAACTTAATATAGCACCTCCAATACCATGAGCCTCTATTTTTTTAATCAGTCTTTCATGTGGCACTGTATCAAAAGCTTTGCTAAAGTCAAGGTACACAACATCACAATCCTTACCACTATCAACTGTCTCAACTATGCTGGAATAAAAAGATAGCAAATTTGTTAAACATGAATGGCTATTTGTAAAACCATGTTGCGACTCATTTATTAATTTGTGTTTTTCAAGATGAAGACAAATTTTATTTGCAATTATCGATTCAAGTAACTTTCCCACAATAGACGTTAGGCTAATTGGTCGATAGTTTGACGCAAGTGATCTATCTCCTTTCTTAAAATTTGGTATCACACTAGCAACTTTCCATGACTCTGGCACTCTGCCTAACTCTATTTATTTATTAAATATGGTAGACAGTGGCTCGGAAAGCTCCTCTTTGCACTCTTTAAGCACCCTGGCAAACACTTCATCCGGCCCTGGGGATTTGTTTGGTTTGAGTTTAACTATTTGTTCAATTACATCCTCCCTGGTAACTGCTAAACTAGTCAACCTGTCCTCGTCCCCACCCACATAGACTTGTTCGGCTGAAGGCATATTGTTAAGTTCCTCTTTAGTAAATACAGATATAAAATATTTATTAAAAATACTACTCATCTCTTCATCATTAACTGTTATTTGAACTGTCTCAGTTTTTAATGGACCTATCCTTTCCCTAATCTTTGTCCGGTACAACTGGAAAAACCCTTTAGGATTTGTCTTCGCTTGCTCTGCTATGCGAACTTCATAGTTTCTTTTTGCTTTCCTTATCTCTTTTTTAGTATTTCTAACCAGTTGTACGAATTCCTGTTCTAAACTGACTTCCCCATTCTTATTCCTTTTGTACCACGCTCTCTTTTTACTTATAAGGTTCTTCAGATCTTTTGTTATCCACTTTGGAACATTAGTATTCGATCTATTCAATTTATATGGTATACTACGTTTCTGGGCTTCGCTTAGAATATTTTTAAATAGGTTATATTTTGAGTCCACATCGAAAACCCCTTTTACGTCACCTATTGCTGGGTTCACGTCTAGCTCCAAGACCGGCCCACACCCCATACCCAAGACTTTCCAATCTATTTGACACAATAAATTTCTTAGGTTATTGAAATTAGCTTTTCGAAAATCAGGTACTTTAACATAATTTTCTCCTACAGATCTATTCCATTCTATGCTAAACCTGATTTCTTTATGATCACTGTTCCCTAGCTCACTCCCTATTTCGATGTCCTTAATTTGTGTTTCCCTGTTATTTAACACTAAATCTAAAATATTATTTTCCGGCGTTGGTTCCTTTATGTGTTACGTAAGAAAGCAATTGTCAATTAATTCTAGAAAATCTTCTGCTTCATTATTCGCTGTTTTGTTCAACCAGTTTATTCCACTAAAATTAAAGTCACCCATGACATAAATACTGTTAGATCTAGATGCTCTAGATATTTCATTCCATAGATGCTTTGCTTCCATTCTGTCTAAATTTGGTGGCCTATATATAACTCCTATTATACTATTATTTGCTTTTTCGTTTAATTCTATCCAAATAGTTTCTGTGTGTGGCTCAGGTTTGATTCCCTCTTTGAGACTACATTTCAAATTGTCCCTAACATATATGGCTACTCCACCTCCTCGTCTAATATATCTATGTGTGTGAAATAGTTTAAATCCATTTATTTGATATTCAGCTAATAGTTCTCAATTTTCTACATTCATCCACGTTTCGGTGAGCGCGATAATATCTATTTTTTCTGTGTAGACAAGAGTATTTAATTCGTTTATTTTATTTCTTAGACTTCGACTGTTAGTGTAATATACCCTAAGTGAATTGTTATTTTGAGGCCCTTCAATTTCCCCTGATCATTTTGCCAATTCCTTTCTCCCTCAAACACATACTTTTATTACCTCCTTCCTCCAAATCAATTCCCATTCCACTATCTACTAACAGTTTAAACCCAAACAAACACCTCTAACCACTGGTTCCAGCAAGTTCGCAACAGCAACAACCCCAGCCCTCGATAGATGCACCCCATCCCGAGCATACGTTTCATTTCTTCCATAGAAGTGTCCCTAGTTGTCTATGAAAGATATTGCATTAGATTTGCAATATCTTTCCAGCCGGCAATTGACACCAAGTGCCCTCGACATCCATTCATTTCCCACTCCCTTTCTTGGAAGAATGCCACATATGATCGGGATTCCTCCCTTGCTCCTAACTAATTCTATTGCTGTCTTGAATCTCTGTATTAGTTCCTCACTCCTAACTCGCCCAACATCATTACCCCCCGCACCAATACAAATAATGGGTTTGTTCCCATTCTGTTGGCCTATTATGTTGAAGAGTGTCTTTTGTGTTGGCATCGTTATGTTCTGGTCTTGTCCTTACTCTCATGGTGGGAAGAGTAAATAGTTCCGTGATTTGGGTGTTCATGTTAGGTTGTTCTATTCATATGTGAATTGCTTCAAGAATTTGTAATCTTCTTGCATCTTGGGTTTTGTCTATTATACAGGTATTTTTGTTCAACATTTCTCTTGTTAGGGTGATGTCATGGGCTTGTCTCATGTGATTCCTGGGGCACTGGATTGAAGATGGCATGTCAAACGCCTCGTCAGCTTGGTCGACGTCATACCTATGTACTTAGAGTGAAGGTTACATCCTTCGTGGGGCAAGTGTACATGTATACAATGCTTGACTGCTGTAGAGGGTTCTCCGTCGTCTTTGGGCTGTTTTTGATAAGGAGTTCGGAAGTCTTCTTGGTTTTGTAGAATATGATCAGGTCTATGTTTTGGTTAGGGGTAATGCTTGTTACTCCTTTACGGATTATTTCTTTCATTATTCTTTCCTTTTTTTATGTTCACTATGCATGGTTGATTTGTAATATAATTTTATTGGAGGTATTGTGGTTTCTGTTCTAGGTTCGGGATTATACTCAAGTGTCTTCTTATAGCAGCGTTTATTTTCGTGTTGCTATATCCGTTGTTCACCAATACCTGAGTTACTCTTTCAAACTCTCTACTCACGTAGCTCCATTCGGAGCAGTGGGTAAGCGCTCGACGAATATAAGCATTGAGAACACTGGCTTTGTATCTTTGGGGGCATTCACCTCTACCGTTCAGGCATAATCCGATGTTGGTAGGTTTGGTATAAGAGGTTCCTGTTTTTGTTCCAGAGGAGCACTCTGCATCTGGCGTACAGGATACGTACGAGTCACTTCTGGGGTGTGAGTTTTCAGTTATATATATATATATATATATATATATATATATATATATATATATATATATATATATATATATATATATATATATATATATATATATATATATATATATATATATATATATATATTAGTATATTTTGGTAGCAGTCTTTCCTGTAGTGATATAATATTAAATATGACCGAAAAAGTAAGATTAATAATTCTAACACGAATTTTCTCGATCTTTCTTATGTTTCTTTTCACTGTTGATGGTAATTGAAAAATCAATTCTCCAAAATTCATTTTTATTTCTAGTCTGACGCGACACTTGAGCGCGTTTCGTAAAACTTATTACATTTTCAAGGACTTTAGTTTACACACACACAACTGAACTAAAACTGAATAGAGCTTAAACATCTTCGATTTTTTATACCTGTATTTGGGTGAGGTGATATGTTACAACAGTTTTGGATGAGGTGAAAACAAACTTTTAACACAAGACAGAACACGAAATAATGGGTATTGAAGGTAAGAATGGAAGTAATTGCAGAGGGCCTAATCGCCCATATTTCTTGATGCTTCTATATTGGAGCGGAGTCTTGAAGTGGGTAGAATATAGTTGTGTATTAATTGGCTGTTGATTGCTGGTGTTGACTTCTTGATGTGTAGTGCCTCGCAGATGTCAAGCCGCCTGCTATCGCTGTATCTATCGATGATTTCTGTGTTGTTTGCTAAGATTTCTCTGGTGATGGTTTGGTTGGTGGAAGAGATTATATGTTCCTTACTAGAGCCCTGTTGCTTATGCATCGTTAAACGCCTGGAAAGAGATGTTGTTGTCTTGCCTATATACTGAGTTTTTTGAGGCTCACAGTCCCCAAGAGGGCATTTGAAGGCATAGACGACGTTGGTCTCTTTTAAAGCGTTCTGCTTTGTGTCTGGAGAGTTTCTCATGAGTAGGCTGGCCGTTTTTTTGGTTTTATAGTAAATCGTCAGTTGTATCTTCTGATTTTTGTCTGTAGGGATAACGTTTCTATTAACAATATCTTTCAGGACCCTTTCCTCCGTTTTATGACCTGTGGAAAAGAAGTTCCTGTAAAATAGTCTAATAGGGAGTATAGGTGTTGTGTTAGTTGTCTCTTCAGAGGTTGCATGGCATTTCACTTTCCTTCTTATGATGTCTTCAACGAAACCATTGGAGAAGCCGTTGTTGACTAGGACCTGCCTTACCCTACAGAGTTCTTCATCGACTTGCTTCCATCCTGAGCTGTGGCTGAGAGCACAGTCGACATAAGCGTTAACAACATTCCTCTTGTACCTGTCTGGGCAGTCACTGTTGGCATTTAGGCACATTCCTATGTTTGTTTCCTTAGTGTAGACTGCAGTGTGGAAACCTCCGCTCCTTTCCATGACTGTTACATCTAGAAAGGGCAGCTTCCCATCCTTCTCCATCTTGTAAGTGAAATGCAACACAGAATTCTGCTCAAATGCCTCCTTCAGCTCCTGCAGATGTCTGACATCAGGTACCTGTGTAAAAATGTCGTCAACATACCTGCTGTATATGGCGGGTTTCAAGTTCATGTCGACTAAGACTTTTTTGCTCGATGGTACCCATGTAGAAGTTTGCAAACAGGACACCTAGGGGAGAACCCATGGCGACCCAATCTACTTGCTTATACATGTGCCCATCCAGGCTCAAGAAGGGTGCCTCTTTAGTACAAGCTTGGAGTAGTTTCCTTAGAATGTTTTCTGGTATGTCAAGAGGAGTACAGGCCGGATCACGATACACGCTATCATCCCGTTTGTTTCATCCCGGATGAAACATATATATATATATATATATATATATATATATATATATATATATATATATATATATATATATATATATATATATATATATATATATATATATATATATATATATATATGTCGTACCTAGTAGCCAGAATGCACTTCTCGGCCTACTATGCACGGCCCGATTTGCCTAATAAGCCAAGTTTTCCTGAATTATTATATTTTCTCTAATTTTTTTCTTATGAAATGATAAAGCTACCCATTTCAATAGGTATGAGGAATTTTTTTTTTATTGGAGTTAAAATTAACGTAGATATATGACCTTACCTAGCCAACCCTACCTAACCTAACCTAACCTAACCTATCTCTATAGGTTAGGTTCGGTTAGGTAGCCGAAAAACTTAGGTTAGGTTAGGTTAGGTAGGTTAGGTAGTCAAAAAACAATTATTTAAGGAAAACTTGGCTTATTAGGCAAATTGGGCCTTGCATAGTAGGCTGAGAAGTGCGTTCTGGCTACTAGGTACGACATATATATATATATATATATATATATATATATATATATATATATATATATATATATATATATATATATATATATATATATATATATATGTGTATATAACTGAAAACTCACACCCCAGAAGTGACTCGAACCCATACTCCCACAACTGGTATGTACAGGGACGCCTTAATCCGCTTGACCATCACGACCGGACATAAGGAAGTGATAGCCGAGGCTATTTGAACCACTTCCCCGCCGGCACTCGGATGGTAATCTTGGGCATAGCATTTTATCAAATCACCTCATTCTTTGGGGCACACGTGAGGAACACAAATGCAAACAAGCCTGAATGGTCCCCAGGACTATATACAACTGAAAACTCACACCCCAGAAGTGACTCGAACCCATACTCCCACAACTGGTATGTACAGGGACGCCTTAATCCGCTTGACCATCACGACCGGACATAAGGAAGTGATAGCCGAGGCTATTTGAACCACTTCCCCGCCGGCACTCGGATGGTAATCTTGGGCATAGCATTTTATCAAATCACCTCATTCTTTGGGGCACACGTGAGGAACACAAATGCAAACAAGCCTGAATGGTCCCCAGGACTATATACAACTGAAAACTCACACCCCAGAAGTGACTCGAACCCATACTCCCACAACTGGTATGTACAGGGACGCCTTAATCCGCTTGACCATCACGACCGGACATAAGGAAGTGATAGCCGAGGCTATTTGAACCACTTCCCCGCCGGCACTCGGATGGTAATCTTGGGCATAGCATTTTATCAAATCACCTCATTCTTTGGGGCACACGTGAGGAACACAAATGCAAACAAGCCTGAATGGTCCCCAGGACTATATACAACTGAAAACTCACACCCCAGAAGTGACTCGAACCCATACTCCCACAACTGGTATGTACAGGGACGCCTTAATCCGCTTGACCATCACGACCGGACATAAGGAAGTGATAGCCGAGGCTATTTGAACCACTTCCCCGCCGGCACTCGGATGGTAATCTTGGGCATAGCATTTTATCAAATCACCTCATTCTTTGGGGCACACGTGAGGAACACAAATGCAAACAAGCCTGAATGGTCCCCAGGACTATATACAACTGAAAACTCACACCCCAGAAGTGACTCGAACCCATACTCCCACAACTGGTATGTACAGGGACGCCTTAATCCGCTTGACCATCACGACCGGACATAAGGAAGTGATAGCCGAGGCTATTTGAACCACTTCCCCGCCGGCACTCGGATGGTAATCTTGGGCATAGCATTTTATCAAATCACCTCATTCTTTGGGGCACACGTGAGGAACACAAATGCAAACAAGCCTGAATGGTCCCCAGGACTATATACAACTGAAAACTCACACCCCAGAAGTGACTCGAACCCATACTCCCACAACTGGTATGTACAGGGACGCCTTAATCCGCTTGACCATCACGACCGGACATAAGGAAGTGATAGCCGAGGCTATTTGAACCACTTCCCCGCCGGCACTCGGATGGTAATCTTGGGCATAGCATTTTATCAAATCACCTCATTCTTTGGGGCACACGTGAGGAACACAAATGCAAACAAGCCTGAATGGTCCCCAGGACTATATACAACTGAAAACTCACACCCCAGAAGTGACTCGAACCCATACTCCCACAACTGGTATGTACAGGGACGCCTTAATCCGCTTGACCATCACGACCGGACATAAGGAAGTGATAGCCGAGGCTATTTGAACCACTTCCCCGCCGGCACTCGGATGGTAATCTTGGGCATAGCATTTTATCAAATCACCTCATTCTTTGGGGCACACGTGAGGAACACAAATGCAAACAAGCCTGAATGGTCCCCAGGACTATATACAACTGAAAACTCACACCCCAGAAGTGACTCGAACCCATACTCCCACAACTGGTATGTACAGGGACGCCTTAATCCGCTTGACCATCACGACCGGACATAAGGAAGTGATAGCCGAGGCTATTTGAACCACTTCCCCGCCGGCACTCGGATGGTAATCTTGGGCATAGCATTTTATCAAATCACCTCATTCTTTGGGGCACACGTGAGGAACACAATATCACTTCGGCTATCACTTCCTTATGTCCGGTCGTGATGGTCAAGCGGATTAAGGCGTCCCTGTACATACCAGTTGTGGGAGTATGGGTTCGAGTCACTTCTGGGGTGTGAGTTTTCAGTTGTATATAGTCCTGGGGACCATTCAGGCTTGTTTGCATTTGTGTTCCTCACGTGTGCCCCAAAGAATGAGGTGATTTGATAAAATGCTATGCCCAAGATTACCATCCGAGTGCCGGCGGGGAAGTGGTTCAAATAGCCTCGGCTATCACTTCCTTATGTCCGGTCGTGATGGTCAAGCGGATTAAGGCGTCCCTGTACATACCAGTTGTGGGAGTATGGGTTCGAGTCACTTCTGGGGTGTGAGTTTTCAGTTGTATATAGTCCTGGGGACCATTCAGGCTTGTTTGCATTTGTGTTCCTCACGTGTGCCCCAAAGAATGAGGTGATTTGATAAAATGCTATGCCCAAGATTACCATCCGAGTGCCGGCGGGGAAGTGGTTCAAATAGCCTCGGCTATCACTTCCTTATGTCCGGTCGTGATGGTCAAGCGGATTAAGGCGTCCCTGTACATACCAGTTGTGGGAGTATGGGTTCGAGTCACTTCTGGGGTGTGAGTTTTCAGTTGTATATAGTCCTGGGGACCATTCAGGCTTGTTTGCATTTGTGTTCCTCACGTGTGCCCCAAAGAATGAGGTGATTTGATAAAATGCTATGCCCAAGATTACCATCCGAGTGCCGGCGGGGAAGTGGTTCAAATAGCCTCGGCTATCACTTCCTTATGTCCGGTCGTGATGGTCAAGCGGATTAAGGCGTCCCTGTACATACCAGTTGTGGGAGTATGGGGTCGAGTCACTTCTGGGGTGTGAGTTTTCAGTTGTATATAGTCCTGGGGACCATTCAGGCTTGTTTGCATTTGTGTTCCTCACGTGTGCCCCAAAGAATGAGGTGATTTGATAAAATGCTATGCCCAAGATTACCATCCGAGTGCCGGCGGGGAAGTGGTTCAAATAGCCTCGGCTATCACTTCCTTATGTCCGGTCGTGATGGTCAAGCGGATTAAGGCGTCCCTGTACATACCAGTTGTGGGAGTATGGGTTCGAGTCACTTCTGGGGTGTGAGTTTTCAGTTGTATATAGTCCTGGGGACCATTCAGGCTTGTTTGCATTTGTGTTCCTCACGTGTGCCCCAAAGAATGAGGTGATTTGATAAAATGCTATGCCCAAGATTACCATCCGAGTGCCGGCGGGGAAGTGGTTCAAATAGCCTCGGCTATCACTTCCTTATGTCCGGTCGTGATGGTCAAGCGGATTAAGGCGTCCCTGTACATACCAGTTGTGGGAGTATGGGTTCGAGTCACTTCTGGGGTGTGAGTTTTCAGTTGTATATAGTCCTGGGGACCATTCAGGCTTGTTTGCATTTGTGTTCCTCACGTGTGCCCCAAAGAATGAGGTGATTTGATAAAATGCTATGCCCAAGATTACCATCCGAGTGCCGGCGGGGAAGTGGTTCAAATAGCCTCGGCTATCACTTCCTTATGTCCGGTCGTGATGGTCAAGCGGATTAAGGCGTCCCTGTACATACCAGTTGTGGGAGTATGGGTTCGAGTCACTTCTGGGGTGTGAGTTTTCAGTTGTATATAGTCCTGGGGACCATTCAGGCTTGTTTGCATTTGTGTTCCTCACGTGTGCCCCAAAGAATGTTGACATAAAATGCTATGCCCAAGATTACCATCCGTAAGTGCCGGCGGGGAAGTGGTTCAAATAGCCTCGGCTATCACTTCCTTATGTCAGGTCGTGATGGTCAAGCGGATTAAGGCGTTTCCCTGTCGACTAATACCAGTTGTGGGAGTATGGGTTCGAGTCACTTAGGGGGGTGTGAGTTTTCAGTTGTATATAGTCCTGGGGACCATTCAGGCTTGTTTGCATATGCTTGGAGTAGTTTATAGAATGTTTTCTGGTATATAGATATACAGGCCGGATCACGATATACGCTATCATCCCGTTTGTTTCATATATATGAAACAATATATATATATAATATATATATATATGTATATATATATATATATATATATATATATATATATATATATATATATATATATATATATATATATATATATATATATATATATATATATATATATATATATATATATATATATGTCGTACCTAGTAGCCAGAATGCACTTCTCAGCCTACTATGCACGGCCCGATTTGCCTAATAAGCCAAGTTTTCCTGAATTAATTATTTTCTCAACTACCTAACCTACCTAACCTAACCTACCTTTTTCGGCTACCTAACCTAACCTAACCTATAAAGATAGGTTAGGTTAGGTTAGGTAGGGATATGGTTAGGTTACCTAGTCATATATCTATGTTAATTTTAACTCCAATAAAAAAAATTGACCTCATACATAATGAAATAGGTTAGCTTTATCATTAGGTAAGAAAAAAAAGTGAAAAAATATATTAATTCAGGAAAACTTGGCTTATTAGGCAAATCGGGCCTTGCATAGTAGGCTGACAAGTGCGTTCTGGCTACTAGGTACGACATATATATATATATATATATATATATATATATATATATATATATATATATATATATATATATATATATATATATATATATATATATATATATATATATATATATATATATAGTTTGTTAAAGTTCTTATGGGAGAAATTCAAATATCGTGTGTGGATTGTCGGGGGTTTCAGGTGAATTTGGGCAGTCACAGATTTGGAATTAAGGAATTCGTAAAGGAAAATAATTTCCGAGATTTTAGAAGTTTGTTAAAAGTTCTTATGCTGAAAATAAGTTCATACGAGTTTGTTAAAGTTCTTATGGGAGAAATTCAAATATCGTCTGTAGCGCTTTAGGGTTTCTTGGTGAATTTGAGCAGTCACAGATTTGGGATTAAGGATTTCTTATGAGGAAAATAATTTCTGAGATTTTAGAGGTTTGTATATCTGAATCATTTCACTGTCTTCCCCCCCATCTCCCGCTCATACCTTACACCCCCTCCCTCCCCCCCCCTTACCTCACAATCTGTGGCCCACCTGTGTTTACTTTAGACCGTCAGCTAGACACCGCATGCAGGTTACCTCTTAATCTTATCTTATCTTCTCCATAATATCTGGACCGTCCCTCTCCTTCATATTGTTCATTCATAGTTCCTTTTCATTAAACTATTCAGTTTTACATATATAAACAAAGTCAGGGACTAGCTCACGTTCCCACCTTAGTTTTACTAATACATCTTCTTTAGTATCCAATCATTTTCTTCGAGATTTAAAACTCAGCTATTTCAAATGTATTAAATACAATAATTTTGTTATCGAGCTCCAGCTCCTATCCCCCGCCTTAGTCCCCTGTCGTATAATGAATACTAACAGTCCAATCCCTCTAAAATTTAAAAATAATCATATTTCAAACGTAGTTCAATACAGTAATTTAGTTACCGAGCTCCAGCTCTTGTCCTCCACCTTAGTTCCCTCGCACATCTTCGTCAACCTAATCAAATTCCCTGAAATTTTAGTTCCCTCTGTATTTCAGACACAGTAAATAAGATCAAGTCAGTTACTGAGCTCCAGCTCTCATCCCCCGCCTTACTTCCCTCTCGTGTCTTCAGTATTATCCTATCAAATTCCCTGAAATTTCTACCCTCTGTATTTCAGACGTAGTTTAGTAAGTCCAAACAATTATCAAACTCTAGCTCTTGTCCCCCAGCTTAGTTCATTTGTACAAGATCGTTAGTAACAGATCAATTTTCCCCGAAATTTAAAGCAGACATACTTCAAAGTTAGTAGATAAGATCAAGTCAGTTACTGAGCTCCAGCTCTCGTCCCTACCTTAGTTCTCTCTCGTATATTTGTAAATAACCCATCAATTTCCCTGAAATTTTTACCCTCTGTATTTCAGACATAGTAAATATGATGTAAACAATTATAAAACTCTAGCTCTTGTCCTCTGTCCAAGTTCACTCCTGTAAATTCATTACTATCAGTCCAAATCCCCCTGAGATTTAAACACCCAACTACATTTTCAGACATAGTAAATAAAAACCAGTTCAGTTATCAAGTTTCAACTCTTGTCCCCCAGCTTAGTTCATTTTGTACAAGTTCTATATTTTCCAACTAAATCACCCTGAGATTTAAGATCACCTTATTTCTAACGTAGTAAAATTAATCTGGACATTAGCCAAGCTCCATTTCCTCAGCCTTAGATCATCGAACATAAATATATCCGATCAAGTCCCTCTCCAGCCTAACTCTTATCCGAGTACTCACATAACCCCAACCTGTGTAATTATCTTTCATCCCCTCTCACATGTCCATCCAAGTCTCATAAATTTAAATGTAGCTGTTAATTTGCATTCTTTCCCCATTCATAGCATATTCTCTGTAAGTTCAGATCTGTACTTAGTCTTACATATTCTCTAGTTCTTTCCATTTAATACAAGACTTAAACAACTATTTCTGTGTCCCCTATCTTATTTAAACATGACTCATATGTAAATATGCCCAACTCCTTCCATCCATTACAAGTCCTAGCATGTTCACCGCCCAACTCACTAAGCCTTTTCTACTTTACATGTTGTAGCATGTTTTCCGCGCATCTTGGTACCAACCCTTACAATCACTCTCAATCCTTTACACGTCTCAGCATGTTCGCCTCGTATCTCACTACGCTGTCTACTTTACATGTTGTAGCATGTTTTCCGCACATTTTGATACCATCCCTTACAATCTCTCAATCCTTTTCATGTCCCAGCATGTTCCCCCCGCCCAACTTTCAACCCTTTTTTACAATTTTCCTCCATCCCTCCACTACATGTTCTTACCCGTTCATTACAGTCCACTACATATTCTCTATTCATCTTTGTACTAATTCGCAAAACTAGTTGTTTCTGTCATTTTAGTAAGTAAGTAGATCATCGTTATTAACAACAACAACAACAGTAACATTACTAATTCACAGTGAGTTACTACAGAGCATTTAGTAGTTATCCATTTTTTCAAATAAGGTCAATATAAATCATTCTAAGACATCTTCGTACAATTAAAGATACTTGCCTGTTCACTAGGTCATTACTTACAGTAGCATCTTAAGGCATTGTTTTCGTAACTCAGCTTTATTAAACATACACCTTCAGTAGTCAAAGTTCTCTATGTTCTTCACAAGTTCATTGTTCATTCTTTGTATTCCCTATGTTCCTTATCATGTTTTCATATTCTCTGTAAGTTCATATTCCCTGCATGTTCACTCTATTCATCAACTTTTTTCTTACATGTTTTCTGTGTTCACTGTATGTTCACTGTGTTCATTCCCCTACTTAACCTTAATTTTTTATGTTCTTTGTTTCTTTAAACCAATTTGTTTCTTCCATTCACTAACTAGTTCTTTATCAAATAATATTATACTGCAATACAGTTCCCTCAACAATTTTAGTCACCCAGTTTTTATTTGCAAAACTATGTCAAAGTAATTCTCGTAGTCAACTTAATAGTTCTACCAACCCTGTTCTTAAACAAATCTACACTTATTCAGTTCCAAATTTACAAAGACAAACCTTTCTTGTAGCTTCTTAACTAAAAATCTTTCGAGAATCAACTAAAACATAGTCACTTTCGTCATTTCTCAACTAAACTTATTATCCAATCAACCAAAAATAGTCAGGATTAATCTCATTCAACACCGTTCTTAACTAAAACAACCTTTCTCTTAGCTAAAAATTGTCAAAGGAATCTTTCCAATACTGTTCATAACCATCTTTATCCATCGTCAAGTAATTGAAAATAGTCTTGTTCATCATTTCTTAACTAAACTTATTCCATCAAGTAACAGAAAATAACCGTGTTCATCATGTTTCATCGTCATTTCTTAACTAAAAAATTATCCACCAATCATCAAAAATAGTCATGTTCATCATGTTTTGTCTTTTTTCTTAACTAAAAGTATTCATCAGTCAACTAAAAAAAATAGTTACTTCATCATGTTTCCCTGTCATTTTCTTAACTGAAATATCACTTCTCTCATCTGAAATAGTCATGTGTAGCCTCTTTCCAACACTGTTCTTAACTAAAGTAACCTTTCACTTCGTTAAAATAGTCATATTCATCATTGTTCCTAACTAAAATTATATGTCGTTAAGTAAGAAATATAGTCAAAGACACTCTTCGAGACATCAAAGTTGCACTCAAAGACATCAAAGTTGCACTCAAAGACATCCTTTGAGACATCAAAGACATCCTTTAAGACTTCAAGGGGAACTCTTCGAGATATCAAAAGACGCTCAAAACTTTACTCGCATCCTCAAAGTTATTCTCAGAGTCATCAAAAAGTTAATCTCAGTCATCAAAATGTTATTCTCTAAGTAACCTTTCGTTCATCAGAGAACCTTTCTAAGACATCTTCGTTCATTAAAGTTAATCTCAGAGGCATAAAAGTTATTCTCAGAGCTAACAAAATTATTCTCGATGTCATCAAAAAGTATTTTCTCGTTCATCAAAGTTAATCTCAGAGTTAACAAAGGTAATCTCTAACTCACTCTCGTTCATCAAAGTTGAACTCAAAGATATCCTTTGAGACATCAAAGACATCCTTTAAGACATCAAAGTTGTTCTCAGAGGCGTCTCTCAGAGACATAAAAGTTATTCTCAGAGACATGAAAGTTATTCTCAGAGACATAAAAGTTATTCTCTAAGTAACCTTTCGTTCGTCAGAGAAACTTTCTAAGACATCTTCGTTCATTAAAGTTAATCTCAGAGGCATAAAAGTTATTCTCAGAGCTATCAAACTTGTTCTCAAAGTCATCAAAGTTATTCCAAGAGCCGTCAAAGTTAATCTAAGACATCATCTTTCATCAAAGATATTCTCTCTAAGCCATCAATGTTCTTCTCTAACTCACTCTCGTTCATCAAAGTTGAACTCAAAGACATCCTTTGAGACATCAAAGACATCCTTTAAGACATCAAAGTTATTCTCAGAGACATGAAAGTTAAATAGAGACCTCTAAAGTTATTATGTAAGACATAAAAGTTATTCTCAGAGTCATCAAAGTTGTTCTCTAAGACATCTTTGTTCATCAAAGTTGTTCTCTAAGACATCAAAGTTGTTCTCTAAGACATCAATGTTGTTCTCTAAATCATGAAAGTTAATCTCTAAGTCACCTTAGTTTATTAGAGAAACTTTCCAATCCATCTTCGTTGATCAAAGTTATTCTCAGAATCATCAAAGAGATCTCCAATTCACCTTCGTTCACCAAAAAGTTGTTCTCTAAGACACTTTCGTTCATCAAAGAAACTCTCCTTCCATCATGTTATTCTTTAAGACATCTTCCGTCATAAAATTTCTCTCCAAAATGTAACTAGTTCAGCTTTTCATACCAAACTTGCACTTCCGTTAAAATATATTTTCTTAGTCACTTTACCCTAAAACTGTTCTCTGAACTACACTGCTCAAATCCTACGTAACCTATCCTCTCCACCCAATGTTACTTAGTTAACGTAACGTCCCTAAACCTAACTTTACCTATCCTAACTTGACTTTCCTTTACCTATCGTACCTAACTTAACCTGCATAACCTAACTTTACCTATCCTAACATAACTTACCTTACCTTTACCTAACTTAACCTAACTTATGCTGCTTAACCTAACTTACCTAACCTAACCTAACTTATCCTGCTTAACCTAACTTACCTTACCTTACCTAACTTAACCTGCTTAACCTAACTTTACCTATCCTAACTTAACTTACCTTACCTTACCTATCTTACCTAACTTACCTAGCTTAACCTGCTAAACCTAACTTTACCTATCCTAACAACTTACCTTACATTACCTATCTTACCTAACTTAACCTGCATAACCTAACTTTACCTATCCTACCTTACGTTACCTATCTTACCTAACCTAACCTAACTTATCCTGCTTAACCTAACTTAACTTACCTTACCTTACCTATCTTACCTAACTTACCTAACTTAACCTGCTTAACCTAACTTACCCTACCTTACCTATCTTACCTACCCTACCTTACCTAACCTTATCTAACCTTAAATTTGAGAAATTAGCCCTTGAAACGAGTGAATTCCCATATATAACAAAATCCTTTGAAATGGTTAAACACCCAATCTTAAACAAATAACACTTGAAATGCAAAATGTCCATTTGAGAAATTAACCCTTGAAATGAGTAAATGAATATGAGACAATGATTGACGAAACACAAAAGACAAGCAGGAATAATTATGTAAGTTAGGTTAAGCAGGTTAAGTTAGGTAAGGTAAGGTAAGTTAGGTTAAGCAGGATAAGTTAGGTTAAGTTAGGTAAGTTAGGTAGGGTAGGTAAGTTAGGTTAAGCAGGTTAAGTTAGGTAAGGTAGGTAAGTTAGGTTAAGCAGGTTAAGTTAGGTTAAGTCAGGTAAGTTAGGTAAGATAGGTAAGGTAAGGTAATTTAGGTTAAGCAGGTTAGGTTAGGTAAGATAGGTAAGGTAAGGTAAGTTAAGTTAGGATAGGTAAAGTTAGGTTTAGGAACGTTACGTTAACTAAGTAACATTGGGTGGAGAGGATAGGTTACGTAGGTTTGAACAGTGTAGTTCAGAGAAACAGTTTTAGGGTAAAGTGACTAAGAAAATATATTTTAACAGAAGTACAGGTTTGGTATGAAAAGCTGAACTAGTTACATTTTGGAGAGAAATTTTATGACTGAAGATGTCTTAAAGAATAACATGATGGAAGAAGGAGAGTTTCTTTGATGAACGAAGGTGTCTTAGAGAACAACTTTTGGAGAACGAAGGTGAATTAGAAATCACTTTGATGACTCTGAGAATAACTTTGGCCAACGAATATGGATTGGAAAGTTTCTCTAATGAACGAAGGTGACTTAGAGATTAACTTTTATGATTTAGAGAACATCTTTGATGTCTTAGAGAGCAACATTGATGTCTTAGAGAACAACTTTGATGAACAAAGATGTCTTAGAGAACAACTTTGATGAACAAAGATGTCTTAGAGAACAACTTTTTGGTGAACGAAGGTGAATTAGAGATCGCTTTGATGACTGTATTTAACTTTTTGATGACTCCGAGAATAACTTTGATGAACAAAGATGTTTTGGAAAGTTTCTCTGAAGAACGAAGATGACTCTGAGAATAACTTTTGTTTGCTCTTAGAATAACTTTAATGACTTTGAGAACATGAGTAGTATTTGGTTAGCTCAGAGAATAACTTTTTGATGACATAGAGAATAACTTTTTATGTCTTAGAGAAGAACATTGATGGCTTAGAGAGAATAGCTTTGATGAAAGATGATGTCTTAGATTAACTTTGACATCTCTTGGAATAACTTTGATGACTTTGAGAACAAGTTTGATAGCTCTGAGAATGACTTTTTATGTCTCTGAGATTAACTTTAATGAACGAAGATGTCTTAGAAAGTTTCTCTGATGAACGAAAGGTTACTTAGAGAATAGCTTTTATGCCTCTGAGAATAACTTTGATGTCTTAAAGGATGTCTTTGATGTCTCAAAGAGTGTCTTTGACTATATTTCTTACTTAACGACATATAATTTTAGTTAGGAACAATGATGAATATGACTATTTTAGCGAAGTGAAAGGTTACTTTAGTTAAGAACAGTGTTGGAAAGAGGCTACACATGACTATTTTAGATGAGAGAAGTGATATTTCAGTTAAGAAATGACAGGGAAACATGATGAAGTAACTATTTTTTTAGTTGACTGATGAATACTTTTAGTTAAGCAAAAAGACAAAATATGATGAGGGAGACTATTTTTGTGCTCCCCAAAGTATAATGTCAGTTAAGAACAGCGATGAAAGATATCTTTGGTTATTTTTTCTTACTTGACGAAACATAATGG
Source organism: Procambarus clarkii (assembly GCF_020424385.1). Lineage (NCBI taxonomy): Eukaryota > Metazoa > Arthropoda > Malacostraca > Decapoda > Cambaridae > Procambarus > Procambarus clarkii. The sequence continues at coordinate 2,189,495 of NC_059591.1, forward strand.
CTGTTACGAAATGATGAACGAGACTATTTTCAATTACTTGACGATGGATAAAGTTAGTTATGAACTGTTACGGACCCGAGCCCAGCGTCCGAGCACGGAGCAGTGACGACCACGCCATCTGTGGGTCAGCTCCCGAAACCCCCTCCAAATGGACGGCGCCATCTAGTGAGGACAGGAAATGCCGGCCACAAGGGCTGGTTTCCCGTCCTGATCAGCTCATAACACAGCCGCCGCTGACCTCTGGTGAGGTGACGCCTGGACAGCAATGCCATCTATGGAGCGGATAGGTGGACGTTTGTGTCTAAGCCTGTAAGTGAGGTGCCCTAGAGTGTCCCTATTACTGATGACGTGTCTGATTACAGAGTCGACCTGGGACTGCTGTAATGGAAGTTGGATCAGTCTACCCAAGGCAGCCGACGAATCTCCACGTGTTTGCTGTAGCAGTTGTGAGTCACCTCCCGGATGATCACTGTGGTGTTAGCCTGCCTGTGACGTGGCAGCTGAGGAATTGTCTTACCCGGGACTGACTGGTGGAGAAGATTAACCACTGGGGTGTTTTGGTGAGGAGAGTGATCTGTGTAATCACACGAGGCTCCTGCCTAGGGCTCGCAACCCTAGTATCGGTCGTGGAGTGGCCTACGCATCGTTGCTGATTGGAACCTGCCAGCTACAGGCTGGATTTGTGGTTGACGGCCTCCACGACGGTGCCCCCAGTGGAACTGTGATTTGGCTGGCCTGTGGCCAGGGTAGACTCAAGAGAATCGAAGGATTCATCGTGAGGCCACAAGAGGACCAAGAGCTTAGCATCGTTGAGCACCGTGAACGTCCAGAGTCTTCAGAGGAAGACTACGTTGTACATAATAGTGTTTATTCCTCCCCCGTGTGATAATCTATATATTCTTTATGGTGACGGTGATAATTATATTATTAAGTTTTTGCCTTTGTCTCCCTTCCCCTTTAATTTACTTGCGTTACGGATCACATCCCTTGAAAGCCACTACTAGCTTGGGGCCGGATACCCTACCTCTAACAACATCAGAGAAAGAACCCGGTTGCGACCTGAGAGGGCCGTAACATGAACAGTGTTGGAAAGATTCCTTTGACAATTTTTAGCTAAGAGAAAGGTTGTTTTAGTTAAGAACGGTGTTGAATGAGATTAATCCTGACTATTTTTGGTTGATTGGATAATAAGTTTAGTTGAGAAATGACGAAAGTGACTATGTTTTAGTTGATTGGCGAAAGATTTTTTAGTTAAGAAGTTACAAGAAAGGTTTGTCTTTGTAAATTTGGAACTGAATAAAGTGTAGATTTGTTTAAGAACAGGGTTGGTAGAACTATTAAGTTGACTACGAGAATTACTTTGACATAGTTTTGCAAATAAAAACTGGGTGACTAAAATTGTTGAGGGAACTGTATTGCAGTATAATATTATTTGACAAAGAACTAGTTAGTGAATGGAAGAAACAAATTGGTTTAAAGAAACAAAGAACATAAAAAATTGAGGTTAAGTAAGGGAATGAACACAGTGAACACAGATAACATGTAAGAAAAAAGTTGATGAATAGAGTGAACATGCAGGGAATATGAACTTACAGAGAATATGAAGACATGATAAGGAACATAGGGAATACAAAGAATGAACAATGAACTTGTGAAGAACATACAGAACTTTGACTACTGAAGGTGTATGTTTAATAAAGCTGAGTTACGAAAACAATGCCTTAAGATGCTACTGTAAGTAATGACCTAGTGAACATGCAAGTATCTTTAATTGTACGAAGATGTCTTAGAATGATTTATATTGACCTTATTTGAAAAATGGATAACTACTAAATGCTCTGTAGTAACTCTCTGTGAATTAGTAATGTTACTGTTGTTGTTGTTGTTAATAACGATGATCTACTTACTTACTAAAATGACAGAAACAACTAGTTTTTGCGAATTAGTACAAAGATGAATAGAGAATATGTAGTGGACTGTAATGAACGGGTAAGAACATGTAGCGGAGGGATGGAGGAAAATTGTAAGAAAGGGGTGAAAGTTGGGCGGGGAGAACATGCTGGGACGTGTAAAGGATTGAGAGATTGTAAGGGATGGTATCAAGATGCGCGGAAAACATGCTACAACATGTAAAGTAGACAGCGTAGTGAGATGCGAGGCGAACATGCTGAGACGTGTAAGGGATTGAGAGAGATTGTAAGGGTTGGTACCAAGATGCGCGGAAAACATGCTACAACATGTAAAGTAGAAAAAGTGTAGTGAGTTGGGTGGTGAACATGCTAGGACTTGTAATCGATGGAAGGAGTTGGGTATATTTACATATGAGTCATGTTTAAATAAGATAGGGGACACAGTAATAGTTGTTTAAGTCTTGTATAAAATGGAAAGAACTAGAGAATATGTAAGACTAAGTACTGATCTGAACTTACAGAGAATATGCTATGAACGGGAAAGAACGCAAATTAACAGCTACATTTAAAATTTATGAGACTTGGATGAGACAGAGGAATGTGGGAGGGGATTAAAGATAATTACACAGGTTGGGGTTATGTGACTACTCGGATAAAGAGTTAGGCTGGAGATGGACTTGATCGAATATATTTATGTCTGATGATCTAAGGCTGAGGAAATGGAGCTTGGATAATGACCTGATTAATTTTACTAGGTTAGAAATAAGGTGATCTTAAATCTCAGGTGATTTAGTTGGAAATAAAGAACTTGTACAAAATGAGATAAGTGGGGGAACAAGAGTTGAAACTCGGTAACTGAACTGGTTTTTATTTACTATGTCCGAAAATGTAGTTGGGTGTTTAAATCTCAGGGGATTTGGACTGATAGTAATGAATTTACAGGAGTGAACTTGGACAGAGGACAAGAGCTAGAGTTTTATAATTGTTTACATCATATTTACTATGTCTGAAATACATAGGGTAAAAATTTTCAGGGGAATTGATAGGATATTAATAACAAAGACTTGAGGGGGGAGTAGGGTGGGGGATGAGAGCTGGAGCTCAGTAACGGACTTGATCTTATTTACTAACTTCGAAGTATGTCTGCTTTAAATTTCGGGGAAAATTGGTCTGTTACTAACGATCTTGTACAAATGACCTAAGCTGGGGGACAAGAGCTAGAGTTCGGTAACTGTTTGCATTTACTAAACTATGTCTGAAATACAGCGGGTAGAAATTTAGGGGAACTTGAATAGGCATTAACGAAGATACGAAAGGGAAGTAAGGTGGGGGATGAGAGCTGGAGCTCAGTAACTGACTTGATCTTATTTACTGTGACTGAAATACGGCGGGTAGAAATTTCGGGGAATTTGAATAGGTATTACCGAAGATACGAGAGAGAACTAAGGTGGGGACGAGAGCTAGAGTTCGGTAAATGTGTTATCTATACGTACACAGTTAGAAGTATGGCTGTTTTAAAATTTCATGAAAAATAATGGGTTAATAACGAAGATGTGCGAGGGAACTAAGGTGGAGGACAAGAGCTGGAGCTTGGTAACTAAATTACTGTATTGAACTACGTTTAAAATATGATTATTTTATAAATTTTAGAGGGATTGGACTGTTAGTACTCATTATACGACAGGGAACTAAGGCGGGGACAGGAGCTGGAGCTCGATAATAAAATTATTGTATTTTAATACGTTTGAAATAGCTGTGTTTTAAATCTCGAACCCAGCAAACACAAATCATCTACACAACGTTCGCCTATCTCTTCCCATAGGTGTGGGAATGATTTGCATTGAGAATGGTGCAGGAGAGCCTTTGAGAAACTTTTACTCAAAAAATCCAAACACAAAGGTTTAATTATAAATTGTTTTTCTACAATTATTTTCTTCCAAATGTAAAACAAATAGTTTTTACATGTTTAAATATAAAATTTATGGTGTTTTTTTGTAAAATTCATTAATAAATTGTGAATGATATATATTGGCTGAGTGAAACCTTTAAAATCCATTTAGTTATAATATGAACAGAAAAAAGTAGTTTTCCAAATTTTCTAAAAATCGCTCTTTTTAACACAATTTGACTCCTTATGCATTCCACTAAACACTAATATCATGTTTAAATATATAATTTATGTATTATTCCCTAAGATAATTTATATAAATTTTAAAAGTTGCTGGAAAGTGGTGAGAACGAATCTGAAAACGTTTTGTTGTCTTATATTGGCGTGTTCTTATTAACTAGAGTGAGTAAGAGTGAGCGAGAGTGGGTAAGAGTGAGTAAGAGTGAATGAAGGTGAGTGAGAGTGCCAGAGAGTGTGTAAGTGTGAGTAAGAGTGAGTATAAGTAAGAGTGACTGAGAGTGAGTAAGAGTGACAGAGTGAGTAAGAGTGAGAGTAAGAGTGACAGAATGAGTAAGAGTGAGAGTAAAGTGATTGAGAGTAAGGGTGAGTATGAGAGTAAGAGTGATTGAGAGTTAGAGTGAGAGTAAGAGTGATTGAGAGTTAGTGAGAGTAAGAGTGATTGAGAGTAAGAGTGATTGAGAGTAAGAGTGATTGAGAGTAAGAGTGATTGAGAGTAAGAGTGATTGGGAGTAAGAGTGATTGAGAGTAAGAGTGATTGGGAGTAAGAGTGATTGGGAGTAGGAGTTAGAGTGAGAGTAGGAGTAAGAATGAGAATAAGAGTGATTGAGAGTAAGAGTGAGTAAGAGTAAGAATGAGAGTAAGAGTGATTGAGAGTAAGAGTGATTGAGAGTAAGAGTGATTGAGAGTAAGAGTGATTGGGAGTAAGAGTGATTGGGAGTAAGAGTAAGAGTGAGAGTAAGAATGAGAATAAGAGTGATTGAGAGTAAGAGTGATTGGGAGTAAGAGTAAGAGTAAGAATGAGAGTAGGAGTGATTGAGAGTAGGAGTGATTGGGAGTAGGAGTGATTGGGAGTAAGAGTGATTGAGAGTAAGAGTAATTGAGAGTAAGAGTATGAGAGTAAGAGTGAGAGAGTGAGTATGAATGGGTAAGGGTGACTGAGAGTGAGTAAGAATGACAGAGTAAGAGTGACAGAGAGTAAGAGTGAGTGAGAGTAAGAGTGACAGAGAGTAAGAGTGACAGAGTAAGAGTGAGTGACAGAGTAAGAGTAAGAGTGACAGAGAGTAAGAGAGAGTAAGAGTGACAGAGTGACAGAGAGTAAGAGTGACAGAGAGTAAGTAAGAGTGACAGAGAGTAAGAGTGACAGAGAGTAAGAGTGACAGAGTAAGAGTGACAGAGAGTAAGAGTGACAGAGAGTAAGAGTGACAGAGAGTAAGAGTGACAGAGAGTAAGAGTGACAGAGTAAGAGTGACAGAGAGTAAGAGTGACAGAGAGTAAGAGTGACAGAGAGTAAGAGTGACAGAGAGTAAGAGTGACAGAGAGTAAGAGTGACAGAGAGTAAGAGTGACAGAGAGTAAGAGTGACAGAGAGTAAGAGTGACAGAGTAAGAGTGACAGAGAGTAAGAGTGACAGAGTAAGAGTGACAGAGTAAGAGTGACAGAGAGTAAGAGTGACAGAGTAAGAGTGACAGAGTAAGAGTGAGAGTAAGAGTAAGAGTGAGAGTGAGAGTAAGAGTGACAGAGTGAAGAGTGACAGAGTAAGAGTGACAGAGAGTAAGAGTGACAGAGAGAGAGTAAGAGTGACAGAGAGTAAGAGTGACAGAGAGTAAGAGTGACAGAGAGTAAGAGTGACAGAGAGTAAGAGTGAGTAAGAGAGAGTAAGAGTGACAGAGAGTAAGAGTGACAGAGAGTAAGAGTGACAGAGAGTAAGAGTGACAGAGAGTAAGAGTGACAGAGAGTAAGAGTGACAGAGAGTAAGAGTGACAGAGAGTAAGAGTGAGAGTAAGAGTGACAGAGAGAGAGTGACAGAGAGTAAGAGTGACAGAGTAAGAGTGACAGAGTAAGAGTAGAGTAAGAGTGACAGAGAGTAAGAGTGACAGAGAGTAAGAGTGACAGAGTAAGAGTGACAGAGAGTAGAGTGACAGAGTGTAAGAGTGACAGAGAGTAAGAGTGACAGAGAGTAAGAGTGACAGAGAGTAAGAGTGACAGAGAGTAAGAGTGATAGAGTAAGAGTGACAGAGAGTAGGAGTGACAGAGTGTAAGAGTGACAGTAAGAGTGACAGAGAGTAAGAGTGACAGAGTAAGAGTGACAGAGAGTAAGAGTGACAGAGTAAGAGTGACAGAGTAAGAGAGTGAGAGTGATTATGAGAGAGTTAAGAGTGTGAGGTGTGTGAGTGTAGCAGGCCAGGGAGGCAGGATGTGTGGTCACAGGCGAGGCCTAGGCCTCGTGATCTCTAATGTTGGTTTTTATATATATGTGGGATTTTTTGTCCTGTTTCAAATTATAATTATTTAGCAGGAATGTAATAAGATATTGCACAGTATTAATGTGACAATAATATATGCATTATTTCCTTGATAATCAAACTTGTTGTTCAAAGATAATATACAATCTTTGAAGGAAACATTTTGAGAGCGCAAGCTGGCAACACTGTTGGTGGTGAGAGAGACATATGGTTAGTTGTACTCAGACCTACAGTGGAGAAGGGTGTGTCCCAGCTGGCCGCCACCAGCCGCCACCCGCCGCCACCCGCCGCCACCCGCCGCCCACCACCAGCCGCCACCCGCCACCACCCACCACCAGCCGCCACCCACCACCAGCCGCCACCCGCCGCCCACCCACCAGCCGCCACCCGCCGCCACCCACCACCAGCCGCCACCTGCCACCACCCACCACCAGCCGCCACCCGCCGCCACCCGCCCACCCGCCACCACCCACCACCAGCCGCCACCCGCCACCACCCACCACCAGCCGCCACCCGCCACCACCCACCACCACCCACCAGCCACCACGCCACCACCACCCACCCACCCACCACCACCACCGCCACCCACCACCGCCACCACCGCCAGCCGCCACCCACCACCACCACCAGCCACCACCCGCCGCCGCCCACCCACCACCAGCCGCCGCCACCCACCACCAGCCGCCACCCGCCACCAGCCGCCACCCGCCACCACCCACCACCAGCCGCCACCCGCCACCACCCACCACCCGCCACCACCCACCACCAGCCGCCACCCACCACCACCCACCACCAGCCGCCACCCGCCACCACCCACCACCAGCCGCCACCCGCCACCCGCCACCCGCCACCAGCCACCACCCACCACCACCGCCACCCGCCACCACCCACCACCAGCCGCCACCCGCCACCCGCCACCGCCACCCGCCACCCGCCACCGCCACCCGCCACCGCCACCCACCGCCACCCGCCACCAGCCACCGCCACCCACCACCGCCACTCACCACCCGCCGCCACCACCCACCACCAGCCGCCACCCGCCACCACCACCACCGCCACCCGCCGCCACCACCCACCACCCACCACCCACCACCACCAGCCGCCGCCGCCACCACCACCCACCACCACCGCCGCCACCACCCATCACCGCCGCCGCCACCACCACCCACCACCACCGCCGCCGCCACCACCCATCACCGCCGCCGCCGCCACCACCCACCACAGCCGCCGCCGACACCACCGCCACCACCCACCACAGCCGGCACCACCACCCACCACCACCACCCACCACCGCCGCCACCACCAGCCGCCACAAGCCGCCACCGCCCGCCACCGCCCGCCACCAGCCGCCATCACCACCACCACCACCACCAGCCGCCATCACCGCCACCAGCTGCCACCACCACCAGCCGCCACCACCACCAGCCGCCATCACCGCCACCAGCTGCCACCACCACCAGCCGCCATCACCGCCACCAGCTGCCACCACCACCAGCCGCCACCACCAGCCGCCACCACCGCCACCACCACCTGCCACCAGCCGCCACCACCGCCCGCTATCAGCAGTCACCGCCCGTTGCCACAGTCGCCACCGCAAGCCGCCACCGCCAGCCGCCACCACCCACCCCCCCCACCGCCGATCGTCACCACCCACCACAGCCGCCGCCGCCCGCCACCGCCCGCCACCACCCACCACAGCCGCCACCACCCACCACCAGCCGCCGCCGCCGCCGCCACCACCCACCGCCGCCGCCGCCACCACCCACCACCACCGCCGCCACCACCCACCACCACCAGCCGCCGCCGCCACCACCACCACCCACCACCACCGCCGCCACCACCAGCCGCCGCCACCGCCACCACCACCCACCACCACCGCCGCCACCACCCACCACCGCCAGCCGCCACCACTCATCACAGACCCCGCCGCCACCGCCCGCCCGCCAGACACAGCCGCCAGTGTCCGCCACCGCCGCCACTGTCCGCCACCGCCGCCACTGTCCGCCACCGCCGCCATTGTCCGCCACCGCCGTCACTGTCCGCCACCGCCGCCACTGTCCGCCACCGCCACTGTCCGCCCGCCGCCACCACTGTCCGCCCGCCGCCACCACTGTCCGCCCGCCGCCACCACTGTCCGCCCGCCGCCACCACTGTCCGCCCGCCGCCACCACTGTCCGCCCGCCGCCTCCACTGTCCACTGTCCGCCCGCCGCCTCCACTGTCCGCCCGCCGCCTCCACTGTCCGCCCGCCGCCTCCACTGTCCGCCCGCCGCCTCCACTGTCCGCCCGCCGCCGCCACTGTCCGCCCGCCGCCGCCACTGTCCGCCCGCCGCCGCCACTGTCCGCCCGCCGCCGCCACTGTCCGCCCGCCGCCGCCACTGTCCGCCCGCCGCCGCCACTGTCCGCCCGCCGCCGCCACTGTCCGCCCGCCGCCGCCACTGTCCGCCCGCCGCCGCCACTGTCCGCCCGCCGCCACTGTCCACCACCGCCGCCACTGTCCGCCCGCCGCCACTATCCGCCCAGCCGCCACTGTCCGCCCGCCGCCACTGTCCCCCCGCCGCCACTGCCGCCCACTGTCCGCCCGCCGCCACTATCCGCCACCGCCGCCACTGTCCGCCCGCCGCCACTGTCCGCCCGCCGCCACTATCCGCCACCGCCGCCACTGTCCGCCCGACGCCACTGTCCGCCCGCCGCCACTGTCCGCCCGCCGCCACTGTCCGCCCGCCGCCACTGTCCGCCCGCCGCCACTGTCCGCCACCGCCGCCACTGTCCGCCCGCCGCCACTGTCCGCCCGCCGCCACTATCCGCCACCGCCGCCACTGTCCGCCCGCCGCCACTGTCCGCCCGCCGCCACTGTCCGCCCGCCGCCACTGTCCGCCCGCCGCCACTGTCCGCCCCGCCGCCACTGTCCGCCACCGCCGCCACTGTCCGCCACCGCCGCCACTGTCCGCCCGCCGCCACTGTCCGCCACCGCCGCTACTGTCCGCCCGCCGCCACTGTCCGCCCGCCGCCGCCACTGTCCGCCCGCCGCCACTGTCCGCCCGCCGCCACTATCCGCCACCGCCGCCACTGTCCGCCACAGCCGCCACTCTCTGCCGTACAGCCTCCCCTCTCTCCGTTAGTAAATAATTATAATTGTTAGTAAATAATAAAAGAAATATAAATTATTAGATTTTTTTTACCCTTAAATTGGTTTTAATATTTAAATTATAAAATAAATATGAAAATAATAATATAATATAAAATATAATTTAATTTCAAGAAATTTAACTTTAAACACAAAGATGTAAAAAGGGTTCAGATTATTGGCTCAAACCTTTCATAAGAGATTCATATTGGTATATGAATGGATTATGAATGACTCATGTTAGGAGTGTAAAGTTGCCACAACATCTCAAATTAGTGTTAGATACATATGTCTTGGTTATAAGTTTTGGAAACCTATTTAAGTCCACACACAATATCGTATCTGATACGATAAAACAAACGTTTCCAATACTTTCAAATACTTTCCAGATATGTTGTGGCAACCTAAAATTGTTTGCTGGGATCATAAGAACTTTTAACAACTTCTAAAATCTGTGACTGACAAAATTTACCTGAAAAACCCTGGCTCACACGCGGGATATTGGAACCTGAAAAACCTTGACTCGCACAGAGGATTTTGGAACCTGAAAACCATGGCTCACACGCGTGATTTTAGACCTGAAAACCATGGCTCACACGCATGATTTTTCCCCCAGGAAAAAAAATGTTCTGTGGCGTGTCATCCACACTACTCTATGCAAAGCCCGATTTGCCTAATAAGCCAAGATTTCATGAATTAATGGCTTTTCGACTACCTAACCTACCTAACCTAACCTAACCTAACTTTTTCGGCTACCTAACCTAACCTAACCTATTAAGATAGGTTAGGTTAGGTTAGGTAGGGTTGGTTAGGTTCAGTCATATATCTACGTTAATTTTAACTCCAATAAAAAAAAATTGACCTCATACATAATGAAATGGATAGCTTTATCATTTCATAAGAAAAAAATTAAAGAAAACATATTAATTCATGAAAACTTGGCTTATTAGGCAAATCCGGCCTTGCATAGTAGGCTGAGAAGTGCGTTCTGGCTACTAGGTACGACATATATATATATATATATATATATATATATATATATATATATATATATATATATATATATGTCATACCTAGTAGCCAGAACGCACTTCTCATCCTACTATGCAAGGCACGATTTGCCTAATAAGCCAAGTTTTCATGAATTAATTGTTTTTCGACTACCTAACCTACCTAACCTAACCTAACCTAACTTTTTCGGCCACCTAACCTAACCTAACCTAACCAATTAAGATAGGTTAGGTTAGGTAGGGTTGGTTAGTTTCGGTCATATATCTACGTTAATTTTAACTCCAATAAAAAAAAATTGACCTCATACATAATGAAATGGTTAGCTGTATCATTTCATAAGAAAAAATATAGAGAAAATATATTAATTCATGAAAACTGGGCTTATTAGGCAAATCGGGCCTTGCATAGTAGGCTGAAAAGTGCGTTCTGGCTACTAGGTACGACATATATATATATATATATATATATATATATATATATATATATATATATATATATATATATATATATATATATATATATATATATATATATATATATATATATATATGTACACATATATATGTTGTTAAATATGACCGAAAAAGTAAGATTAATAATTCTAACACAAATTTTCTCAATATTTCTTATGTTCCATTTTACTGTTGATGGGAATTGAAAAATCAGTTCTCCAAAATTCATTTTAATTTCTAGTCTGATGCGACACTTGAACGCATTTCGTAATAACTTATTACATTTTCAAAGACTTTAGTTTACACACACACAACTATAACCTGCAAACACTAAACAGAGTTTTACTATGCTAATATTTAAACAGCTTTTGTCTTATATACTCGCATTTGGGTGAGGTGATATGTTACAACAGTTTTGGATGAGGTGAACAAACTTTCAATACGGTTCAATGGGTATAGATGAAAGGGAAGAATGGAAGTAACTGCAAAAGGTCTATTGGAGTGGAGAGGTTCAAGTCTACCTGTGACACGCCTGAACCTGCCCGTCCTGACACTGGGACACTCTCTTGGATATCTGGTCTGCTCAGGTCGCTAACTGGGTGTTTATACTCATGTCCCAGCAACACGTCAGTGGTCTTATTGGTTATCATAATTAAGGATGCAATATCACGTGCAGTGCAAGGTGTCATAAATGGTCTCACTCAAAAATAGCCCTAGAGAATGGAGACTCACTTAAACTCATCAGTTAGTTTAAAAGTTTACTGAAAAAAGGTATATATATACATATAAATTGCATAAAGAAATGTCTATAAGTGGAATCGTCCGCTGTCAGCAATACTCCTCACGACATGTCTCTGGCAACATGGTCAGCTTACTGGGTCCATTCCTCAAGCGGCGGGCACACACCTCGCGTCTCTGGCAACACGATCAGCTGACTAGGTCCACACCTCAAGTGGCAAGCACACACTTCGTGCCACTAGCAACACGATCAGCTGATGGGTCCAACTGTCACACAGCTAAGCCGCTTCAAAGTTTGTTCTGGCCTCTCGAAAGCCAATCCCCACTTCCAGACGCACTAACGTCGGGAGCCGGTCGGCCGAGCGGACAGCACGCTGGACTTGTGATCCTGTGGTCCTGGGTTCGATCCCAGGCGCCGGCGAGAAACAATGGGTAGAGTTTCTTTCACCCTATGCCCCTGTTACCTAGCAGTAAAATAGGTACCTGGGTGTTAGTCAACTGTCACGGGCTGCTTTCTGGGGGTGGAGGCCTGGTCGAGGACCGGGCCGCGGGGACACTAAAAGCCCCGAAATCATCTGAAGATAACCTCAAGATAACGTCAACACCTCTAAATATTAATGCTCTAACGCACCAACTAATGCGTATATGAGCTCCTTGGCTCCTAGCCTAACACTATCACTTAGACAATGAGATAGCAAGAAATATCCACTGCATATAAAATACACTAGCTCGCCTAGATCAAAGGGGGTAAAGAGAGGGACAATCACCTTACTTCAATCCAACCACGAACCCAACTCGTCCTCTGTTGAGGGATGTTGAGGGTCCTGGTCCTGGCTTCTGGTCTCCCGACGATCAGTTCCCACACACACAGGTTCCTCAGTCGCCTACACAGTCATGCGTCTTCACTGTGCTCATTCCCGACAGGATCTGCCTCCCTCCTCTCCTTCGGGATACTGGAGACAGATACCTGTGCCTTCGCCGTCCTCCACTCTCACTGGCACTGTCGGCACCTTGCAGTCCAGCACAGCTTCCCCTCGCCTTTCTGCCAGTAGATTCGGCCCGGCCGTAGCTTTTCGCTTGATGTGTATAACATGGTCCACTGGGCGTCCCCGACGTCGCCAGCCCAACGTTCGTCCCTGCTGCAGACTCTTGATAGAGCTCTTGGCTCTCTAGTCCGGCCCGTCCTCGCTTCTGGGCACTCCACGGGAGTTGGATGGCCTCCCAGACTGTCTGCAGTATTGAAGCGAAGCTTAAATATTCTGGTGAGGGCTCTCTAGCCTCTAGATCCGGAGCTCACTCGAGCGCGTCCTCACTCTAGGGCGGCTCGTGATGTACTCTCTCCCGCCCAGGCGCCAGCCGCCCCGAGAGCCCTCAGCCTCGTGACGTCACACCGCCCGAGGGCTCTCGTCATTGGTCACTTCCGGCACGTGACCTTACAAGGCCAATCAGGTGCCAGGAGGAGTCACGACGCCTTGGCGGGAAACAAGATGGCTCGGCGCCATCTTGTGCCCCAAAAGGCGTAAGCCCCTTGCATTATCAAACTCAACTGGCCATTTTACAGCCAGCTTAATCACGCTCCACGCTTTCCCACACATGAAAATGTTCCCTGAACACCAGAGAATACTCAGGTTACGGAGATATGACTCTTTTAAGCTGGGAAGGAAGAAATATAGGAGTGGGACACCGTCACATACCCCTTCCCTTTAAAATAAGAGTCATATCTGATCAGTGCACACGGGATTACTAGTGCATCACAATATAAAAAGGGCATCTGCCACTACATTCTCTTTTCCCTTAATGTGCCTTATCTCTAACCAATATTAATGCAGTAGCATTACAACTACAACTACAAGAACTACAATTTGTTCCCCATAACAAATTACATATAAAGAGAAGCAGCTGTTGGTACTGCTGTCGTCCGCTGCTGCCGCTGCCGCTGCTGCTGGGGCTGTTGGTACCACTGACACCGCTGCCACCGTTGATGGTACTGCTGCTGCTGCTGCTGCCACCGCTGGAGCCGTTGTAGTTGGTGGTGCTGCTGCTGCTACCGTCACCGCTGCCAGCGATGATGGTACTGTTGCTGCCGCTGCCACCGCTGGAACTGCTGTAGTTGGTGGTACTGCTGCCGCCACCACCCCCGCTACTGGAGGTACCGCTGACACCACTGACACCGTCGTCGGTGGACCTGCTGCTGCTACCACCACCGAAGCTGTTGTAGATGGAGGTACTGCTGCTGCTGCTGCTGCTGCTGCTGCTGCTGTTACTGACTGCGGTGGTGCTGCCACCTCTTCTTTGTGTGTTGTTGGTTACAGCTTTCGTTGTTTTTTCGGTGATGAGGATAACAGGAATATTTCCTGTGACTCTCCATCGAGGATGGTGTCAATATGATGATTTGAGAGGGGGTCGAAGTCAATAGTGGTTTCGATCCGTCGTTTGGCTGTACCAGATGTTGTGGGTGGGGGTGGAGCGGCACTGGAGGTGAATGAGTACTCTTGTAGGTGTCTCTTCTTCCTGGGGGTAGCTGGTGGTGCTGGTGGTGCTGGTGGTGTAGAACGAGAAGCGCTTCCTGGGGTGGTGGCACCCTCCCCCACCACTGCATCTAGGGTGATAGTTTTACTATCACCCTCTCCCCTGGGATCATCATTCGGGAGGGGTACCATTGATGGGGTAACGGTAGAGGGACGTTTGAGGATTACCAGCTCCTTGTTATGCTTGGCCAACTCAGCGTTGAGAGAAATGAGCATGGGCCCGACGTCCTTGTGCCAGTTGTCCATGCCACCACGGGAGGCCCCCAGTCCATGGGGTACCACCAACCGAAACATGGTTGGAGTTCTTACCATAAGATTGGCAACCTTTGTTAGGGCTGTTTTCAGCCAAAACAGACGGTTTTTGGCAGTATCCAGGGTGACATTGGTGATGTAGTGGATGTCGGCGGAAGACTGCACTTGCTCCTGAGCTATAGGGTTGGACTCGAAGGGTGCTCCTGCACCGAAAGCAGAAATTAGCGCCACGATGGTGGGGCGGAAGAACAAGACTGGCTCTTCGACAATGTCTTGACCGTCGGAGGGTAGGGGAGCTATCTTCACTTCGATGTCCCCTGGGGTAGACCGGTAACGTATTGTGGCCCTGTTGACATGAGTCAGTCCTTCACGTTCCACACGGGCATAGTTGTAACATTTCCATATTACACTTGCCAGTCCATAGGGACGCACAACGGCCGCGGGGAGATCGTACACTATAACATCACCGACCCCAAAAGCGTGGGTGTCGGTGATGTCGTTGTCTATTGACTTAATGGACGATAAAGCCATGGCGGAGGGGCGGTTGAGAAGAACGAGTCGTCGTCAACTATAGTGACCGGGAGTGACGGAGGAGGCCTTTAAATACACCTGTGTCCCCCACCTGGAGGGAGAGGAATGTAGGGGTGTGGGGTAGAGGCCGCCTTCCTCACCTTAAAAGTCCATACACACTCCGTCCAGTCTCGAAGGCTGTAATCTGGTCTCGATGTTGGAAGGTTAATTTTTCCATTTGCCATATCTCCGTCTGGATTTCCTGGGATGAATATTCTTCATAGCGTTTCACCGTCTCTCCAAATGACTTAAAAAACCGTTCTGGAGGGGCACTCAACACAAGACGGTCATAACAATCCCACAATGCATATATCAATCTACATTTGTGTTCGACATACTTGTAGTACCGCTGAGTAGCAACCAACTTCTTTAATAAGGGAGATTTGTCTTCTGCAGGTGTAGCTGGGGGAGGAGTGGGTCTAGAAGCTTGCTCCATGGTGGATATGCAACTGAATAAGGCGGTCTTTAAGATGACCTTCATATAGGTCTTCAATACGGCTCCCAATGGGGTCTCCTATGGATGCCCCTCCCCCCCTTTTAACTGTGATCTGGCGCGATAATTACGTATGAGGGTTGGGTCTATGCCAGCCACCCTCAGTAAAACCCTTACATCTTCCTTGTCAGTTGCCCTAAATTGTCCCTTTGTGAAGGCTAGAGTTTTAATTATATCTAAAATATTTAAATTTTGTACAGGCTTTAATAAATTTCCGCGACTATCCCACATCACCTGTTGGCTGTTTTGCCCAAACATGTTCAATAATGCTTTGACATGAGGAATTTCCTCAATTTTAAAATTCACATTTATTAAGTTGTCCAGACTTGGATTTTGGAGTGTGATGGTGGCTTTATGAGGAGTGTGCCCAGCAACAATTACTTGCACTTCGGGTGGAAGGATGGAATGTCCCCTTTTTTTTTTTTTTTTTTTTTTTTTTTTTAAAGGCGATGGTCGCGCTGGGCGGCCCGCGTTTTTTTTTTTTTAAAGGGCGGCGGCGGGCGACGGTCGCCGGGGGCCCCAATGTCATTTAAAGGGCGTGTGACCAGCCCCGCCCGTCTGGAGGGACTACTACGGCAACACCGCCCACAGCCCGTTGTTGTCAGGTGAGAGGATGGAGTGTCCTCTTCCCCCACCCCCCCTTCACCCCTACCAGAGTCGCAGGAGGGTAGGTTACAGACTCCCCCAACATTATTACTTGAGTTGGATTCGTTTTTTAAAGAGAAGGACATACTTTCACTACCATCACCACCGGGGGAGGGCAGACCCACCGCATTAGGAGGTGATGGTGAGTTCTTGTTTTTATTAAATAAATATTTTTCAGCTATGAATCGTGGTACCAGGCAATATTCTTTCACCATTTTTTCTCTCGTTACTTATTTACGCAATTACCTTATTAGGGAGGAAATTAACGATACAGCCAAAGGTAGCAGAGCTGCTAATATCGCCCCACCACGTCTGGAGGTCAGGATGAGCTTCTTTTTGTACAAAGGAGTTTTCTTACGCGCTACAGAACGTATGTCATTCTGATACCTCTGTAAGCCATTAATTATCTGAGGTTGAACTGGGATGTTTCGTTTCAGAAAATTGGCAAAAATTTCACAAATTGATTCAATTTCCTGCCGTTTTAAAGCCTTGATTAGTTTATTCCGCTTCTTGGGTGATAAATTGTTTAATAAAAATAACAACTGATGATGTTTCTCTACGAGAGAGTCCTGCTGAACTGTCATTTTTTGTTAAATTTGACGATGTCTTGAGCTTTAATCCAGCTATTGGCAGAATCTGGGTACCCTCTCCACTTGACGAAATATTCTCTGTGTCCTTTCGATGTTTTCCTAGACTGTAATACCGTTACAGGAAAATAGTCTGGAAGGGATGTTGGAATCAATTCCTGCTCATAAAACATGCCACTGATCGGCTCGTTGTTTAAATCTTTGATTTTATATGTCGGGATTGGATGTGTTCTGTCAATATGTGACACTACAAATATTTCTTCTGTATTTTGGTGCCAAAAGCCTTTGTGAAATATATTCCTGCGCTTTGCCAATCGCACATGCTGTCCAAGGTGCAGCCGTGGACTGATGGCAGTTATGGAGGAGTCATTGTTTAAATACATGACCTTAAACTGTCTTCGTATATCTTCAATATTTTGCAACTTATGAATGGCATGAGGAGTATTTTTTAGCATCCTGTGGAATGTGTGGTTGTACACGTCCACAACTTTAGGGAGGATGTGGATGTATTTTAATGAATTAGCTTGAGTCATATAATGATACAGTTTATGTTTTAAAGTTCTGATGGCCCGTTCCACTATGCTAGATTTCATTTCCGAAAATACACTATATAATTTAATATTTTTCTTATTAAAATAATTTTGAACTGACTTGTTGTAAAATTCTCTACCTCGGTCAGTGAATATCCACCTTACACCGAGAAACTGAGACGTTTCCTCTAATAAAACCAGTTTAAAACCAGTTTAAGACTGGTTTAAACCAGTTTAAGACTGGTTTAAAACCAGTTTTAAACCAGTTTTAAACCAGTCTAAAACCAGTTTAAGTTAAAAGCGAAGCTATACCTAATAAATTCCCTGTAACCTACCTTACCCTTCTATTGTCAACCAATGTCTGTTTTTTTCTTTAAAGAGCGCTGTTTGTCGACATAATTGTATTTGTGCTGCTTTTTCATCTATGTTTTCATTTCTTGTTTTCATTCTACTCATTATGCTCAATTAGTATTAAGCTTGTCATTAAAGTTTATCATGCCCGAAACGCTTTGCGTAATAGTGGCTTTAGGCATTGTATGTACTAGCTATACCTATAAGTTAAACAATCCTTGTAAATATTTATTGTATGTATGTACCTTACCTAAATAAAATTGTATTGTATTGTATTGTATTGTATTGTATAATATCTTCTTCAGAGCGACTAACACTTCACTCGAATTTTTTGTTTTTAAAGTTTGAGTCTGCATTAGGCGGGAATAAACATCGACACAAATTAAAATATATTTAACACCATTATTGTATTTTTGTAAACTACAAAAGTCCCCTAGGTCACAGGCAATTATGGTACGAGGTTTAGGGGCTAATATTTTCCGTCGGGGGAACGTAACTAAATTTCCTCTATGTAACGTGTAAGATCGCTCC
>NC_059591.1:2210088-2214561 GCF_020424385.1 Procambarus clarkii
GGTCATACTCGTCAAGCTTTGGGTTGTTGTAAGATGGGGCGCACCTCAGAAAGTAGGTTAGCCTCGGCCTTATATATATATATATATATATATATATATATATATATATATATATATATATATATATATATATATATAAATATAATATATTATATATATATATTTATATAGATAAGTAGGAGCAGGAATGAGAAGTGGACTGATTTGAGTGCTGGGGGATATATATATATATATATATATATATATATATATATATATATATATATATATATATATATATATATATATATATATATATATATATATATATATATATATATATATATATATATATCCGTGTATTATACACAACTGAATATATATATTCAGTTGTGTATTTGTGAACTAAAGTCTTTGAAAATGTAATAAGTTTTACGAAACGCGCTCGTGTCGCGTCAGACTAGAAATAAAAATGAATTTTGGAGAATTGATTTTGATTTACCTCCAACAGTGAAAAGAAATGTACGAAAGATTGAGAAAATTCGTGTTAGAATTATTAATCTTACTTTTTCGGTCATATTTAATAATATATGTCTACAGGAAAGACTGCTACCAAAATATACTAATATTAAAGCGCACGACCCAGCAGCAAGGAATCAAGCCTTCACGATAAAATATCGCCAGGATCTGATTCGTGATCAGATATACAAGGCAGAGAATGAAATCAAAGACAACAAAACGCAACTACTTCATGCTACAAACGAGTGGAGAAATAGCAACATCGACGATAGTATCCGTACCCGCATTGAACAACACCTCGACATCCTCACAGACCAACATCACCTCAGCACTGAAACAAGGATTATCAAGAAACTAACAACATTATATGGAGGACCTATGGCAATTCCACGACCAAGAGATGGCTTCCTGAACCTTGCAGGAATTAACCTCACTGAGGACCAAGTCACTCTCCTAAATCTGGGCATAAACTGTCATGTTATGTCCAGACCGAGTGAGATGGCCCGGATAGTAGAGTTGGAAATTCTGTTGGACGACATATTCGACCTCGAGACACAAAAGAAGGTCACTACCAAAGATACCTTACAAGCAGAACTTATTGCAGAAGGAGGAAAGAATCGAGGCAATTACAGAAGCACCATACTGTCCCCCGAGCTTAAAGCGGCAGCTAAAAGCCTTCGTGAGAACAAGGAGATAGTTGTCAGGAGAGGTGACAAGTCGCCAATATATGTCATTCTTAAAAAAGACGAATATCTGGCGAAAATGAACATCATACTCTCTGACCAAACTAAGTTCCAAAGGGTAACGAAGGACACTACAGCCGAATTAAAAGCAAAGGTCAACAAACTGATCGAAACTGTGAACGCCAAGAAATCCGGACTCCACCTGCCAAAGATCATTGGGGAATATAAACCTGGATATGCGTATGGAAATGTCAAGACACACAAGCCTGGAAACCCACTTCGGCCAATCATTAGCCAGATACCCACACCCACGTACAGACTGGCGAAGCGACTCAACGGCCTGCTGACTCCTTATGTTCCTTGCGCCTTCAGCCTGAAGTCTCCAAAGGAATTTGTTGACTTACTGCGGGGCACACGGGCCACAGGGATAAGAGCCTCGTTGGACGTAGAATCGCTGTTTACCAACGTACCTGTGGACGAGACAATCGGAATGATAGCCGACAGAGTGTATCGTGATCCAGCCTGTACTCCTCCTGACATACCAGAAAATATTCTGAGGAAACTACTCCAAGCTTGTACTAAAGAGGCACCCTTCTTGAGCCCGGATGGGCACATGTATAAGCAAGTAGATGGGGTCGCCATGGGTTCTCCCCTAGGTGTCCTGTTTGCAAACTTCTACATGGGTACCATCGAGCAAAAAGTCTTAGTCGACATGAACTTGAAACCGGCCATATACTGCAGGTATGTTGACGACATTTTTACACAGGTACCTGATGTCAGACATCTGCAGGAGCTGAAGGAGGCATTTGAGCAGAGTTCCGTGCTGCGTTTCACTTACGAGATGGAAAAGGATGGGAAGCTGCCTTTTCTAGATGTAACAGTCATGGAAAAGGGCGGAGGTTTCCACACTGCAGTCTACACTAAGGAAACAAACATAGGAATGTGCCTAAATGCCAACAGCGACTGCCCAGACAGGTACAAGAGGAGTGTTGTTAACGCATATGTCGACCGTGCTCTCAGCCACAGCTCAGAATGGAAGCAAGTCGACGAAGAACTCTGTAGGGTAAGGCAGGTCCTAGTCAATAACGGCTTCTCCAATGGTTTCGTCGAAGACATCATAAGAAGGAAAGTGAAAAGCCATGCAACCTCTGAAGAGACGACTAACACAACACCTATACCCCCTATTAGACTATTTTACAGGAACTTCTTTTCCACAGCTCATAAAACGGAGGAAAGGGTCCTGAAAGATATTGTTAATAGAAACGTTATCCCTACAGACAAAAATCAGAGGATACAACTGACGATTTACTATAAAACCAGAAAAACGGCCAGCCTACTCATGAGAAACTCTCCAGACACAAAACAGAACGCTTTAAAAGAGACTAACGTCGTCTATGCCTTCAAATGCCCTCTTGGGGACTGTAAGCTCCAAAAAACCCAGTATATAGGCAAGACAACAACATCTCTTTCTAGGCGTTTAACGATGCATAAACAACAGGGCTCCATTAAGGAACATATAATCTCTTCCCACAACCAAACCATCGCCAGAGAAATCCTAGTAAACAACACAGAAATCATCGATAGATACAGCGATAGCAGGCGGCTTGACGTTTACGAGGCACTACACATCAAGAAGTCAACACCAGCAATCAACAGCCAATTATTGCACAACTATATTCTACCCACCTCAAGACTCCGCTCCAATATAGAAGCATCAAGAAATATGGACCAATAGGCTTTCTACAAACACTTCTATTCAATATCCATTGTTTCGTGTTCTGTCTTGTGTTGATGAAATTAATACCCCATGATGAAATTAATACGCCATCTTCACCAGGTGCTGTACTTTTACCCTTTTTCATAGCGCCCCTTACTTCTTGGGCTGTGATTGGTTCCCCATATTCGTCATCCCTAGACAGTGCTCTTGTTATGCTAATTCTTCTGTCATCATGTCGCAGGAGCTGTTCCCTGCTGATTTCTGCAGGAAGGGAGGAGGATGCTGCTGCATCACTCCACTTGTGAATTAGTTCTTCTGCCTTACCCTGGGGGGTCTTTGTGAGCCGCAGGCCGGGCTCTGCCCCCCCTTAGCTATCTGAATTTTTGCCCACACTTGTCTTGCAGATGTTTCCCGTCCAATAGAGCTAGTGAACTCAAGCCATTGTCTTTCCCGCTCTTTAATCTTCTCTTCCCTGGCTACTTGACACACAGTTTTAAACAACTCTTGGTTACTTTCAGTGGGATGTCTCCGGTTCTCTCTACTCATGTCTCGCACATTTGCGTTAAGCATCTTTATGTAATCGTTCTCATACTTCGCTTTCGCTTTGATGTCCAAAGAGCTTGGAAAGGATGAGGGAGGAAGAAGGATGGGGCGATGAAATTCTTGGAAGAGGATTTGGATGTGGAGAGAGGAGGCTTGAAAGTTCGGTGGCCCGTCCACCTTGGATTGGAGATGTTTTCTCAGTCTAAGCCTGTAGCTTAAGTTCTTCTTGGGCGGCAGGGGGCTAGTGGTGGGGCAGGGTGATGTCGTCCTGGTTCACTTGAGGTGGTCTGTCTGGCTTGGAGGAGGCGTCTTCCTTATTGAGGTGGTGAGAGGTAAGTTCACTGTTGCTTGGTGGTGTCTTGGCCAGGAGGTATTCGCATGTACTTCCCAAATGATAGCGGTGGTATTGGTGTTCCTGTCGGGTCTTCATCTTCTTCCAGGAAGGTCACTTGTCCCCTCTTGAAGTCGAATTTAGGGTCGATGTATTCACTCTCCAGAGCGCAGAGGTCTACATAATGTTCCACGGTCTCGTGGTGGACAAACACAGGGTAAGTAATGCAGGTCCTGAGCTGGTTGATGATCCTGTTGCA
Organism: Procambarus clarkii; assembly: GCF_020424385.1. NCBI lineage: Eukaryota > Metazoa > Arthropoda > Malacostraca > Decapoda > Cambaridae > Procambarus > Procambarus clarkii. The sequence continues at coordinate 2,214,120 of NC_059591.1, forward strand.
TTCTAAGGCAATGACCATTCTTGTGCTTCGATTGCCGTTGAAAGTGCCACCGTGATTGAGGTAAAGTCCATAGCAGGGCACTTTCTTGCTTGATTTGCTTGGGTTTAGGTCGAAGTCTGGGGCCTCATATGTGAAGGTCTCAGCCGAGGCTTCTAGGAACTCTGGTGCTGGTTCTGGTTCTGAATCTGATTCTGATTCCACTTGCTGACTTTTTGCTCTCCTTTTCTTCCGTCTCCGGCTGGTGGGGGCAGGTGATGAGGTTGACTGGTCTGCTGTGGAGGTAGTCTGGGTGGATGCTGTTGCCTGGGTGACTTGTGCTGGGTTCGACTCCGGTGGTGGTGGTTGCGGTATGACTGCGGTTACTGTTGGTGTTGGAATTTCGTCTGTTTGGGTTGAAGCAGCGTTGTGATGTTGAAATAGGTCTGCTGGTATCAACATTGTA